>VXBI01002232.1:1020186-1131766 GCA_013397375.1 Toxostoma redivivum | reverse complement strand
AATAATAATAATAATAATAATAATAATAATAATAAAAGCAAAACACCTTCCCCCCATCCTTCTCTTTTTCCAGGATCAGCTTCCTTCCCAGTTTTCTCTACCTTCTCCCTCAGCAATGCAGGTGGATGGGAAGTATGGGCTGTCATCAGTTGGTCACATGTTGTGTCTGCTGCTCGCTCCTCAACGTCAGGACTGTTCACACTCCTCTCCTGGTCCACTGTGGGGTCCTCCATGGGCTGCAGGTGGATCTCTGCTCCTCTATGGATCTCCAGGGACTGGAGGGTCACATCCTGCCCCACCACATGCTGCACNTTTTTTTTTTTGCAGCTTTTTTATAAGTAGTGAATAGCTTACTGATCACAGTTATTTGATGACACACAAAGTTGTGATACAAATCTGGAGTTACTTCTAAGAAAAAAAAGTGTGATATTCCAGCTACTCCACATACTGGAAAAAAATTATAAATATTTTAATAAAATTCCTATTCATGCGTCTCCTGCAAACTCTTAGCATTTTGATGTGCTGAAGAGAAAATAAAAACACAGCATTTTACAGAATCATATAAAAAAAATTTGGGAAAAGATTTGATATCAAATGGAAAAGCTTGTGGATTTATGTGTACAATTTCCCATTTGAAATTCTATTTAGTAATCTTTCGTTCATTCAGGAAAGAACTACATAAAATGTGTTGCCTTTATTTGTCTTTCACTGAAACAATTAAACACTTGCATTATAAAATGAAAAGGAAAAAGTACAATTCATTTTCATTTCACAGAGAAAGTTGAAGATTTAAATCTATGGACTGTCTCTTAAATAGGCTGCATGTTTAAAATATGGCTCTTGCATATTTTGGACAAAATTTATGTGTCAATATACTATTCACCAAAACAGATAGAAGACCATTCTGCAGAAAGAAATGGCTGGTGGTAGAAATGTCCAATAAATATCTAGGAACTGAAAATAGCAGGAACATTTTTTATGTGTAATGCAGGACATTTTATGCGGCAAAGTTTTTGTAACATATACAGAATTCCACACTAAGAATTACACACTATTTGCCCCTTACTGTTAATGAAAGCTGTTCATATCACTCCCTGCATGTTACACTGAAAGCAGTTTGCTCCCCCAGGTCTAGAAGTTAAAACAAATTTGGTGTTAAAGACTTTCGACTGATTTAGAACTGAGAGATAAATGAATGTTTAACACACAGGCATTGCAAGTCACATTGGATGCCTGATTCTAAAACCCACTGAAGTCTGTGGGAAGCTTTCCATTGCTTTAAATGGGCTTCAGATCAGGCTCCCAGGGGGTCACTTGGCAAAGCCACAGTTAAAACATCTGACAGTGTTTGTATTACAAGCGTCCACTTTCACAGGGCTATAATCTCAGTCATAAATATTCACTCTGGATTCAGCTCTTGCCATATTCTGTAGACCAGTTTTCAAAAGTGGGTTTGATAGTTCATAAATTATTATCTGCACAGGTTGCATTCTTTTAATGGGAATACACATATGGCTCCACAGAGACTATTTATTCATGTATATATATGTGTGTGTGAGTGCTTGCATACTGAATGCAGAAACACGACCTGAACAACTCAGCACAGTGAGGAGATGTTTGCCTCCACAGTAGCCTTGGAGCCTCTCCCCAATTTTTTGTTACGTGAACACTTTGACACCCTCTGTGTGACAGTGCCCCTCCACTCCACCTCTCCTCTGATATTGAGACCTGGGAAGAAATTTTGCCCCCTAAAGACACCTGTATTCAAGTGTGCATCAAAGTGATCTCCTCTGGCTCCCACAGCAGGCAAAGGAGACCAAGTCAATGCAGTATCTCACATCCAGAGTGAATCATCCAAGCCTGAGACACCAGATAGCAAACAGCTTCCTAGCCTCCACAGATAAATTGATTAGATCTTCACTGGTTATAATGGTGAAATGGATTTACTTTAATTTGTTAGCAATAAAATCAAAGTAGGATGAGAAATAATAATAATAATAAATAATAATAAATAATAATAATAATAATAATAATAATAATAATAATAATAATAATAATAATAATAATAATAATAATAATAATAATAATAATAATAATAATAATAATAATAATAATAATAATAATAATAATAATAATAATAATAATAATAATAATAATAATAATAATAATAATAATAATAATAATAATAATAATAATAATAATAATAATAATAATAATAATAATAATAATAATAATAATAATAATAATAATAATAATAATAATAATAATAATAATAATAATAATAATAATAATAATAATAATAATAATAATAATAATAATAATAATAATAATAATAATAATAATAATAATAATAATAATAATAATAATAATAATAATAATAATAATAATAATAATAATAATAATAATAATAATAATAATAATAATAATAATAATAATAATAATAATAATAATAATAATAATAATAATAATAATAATAATAATAATAATAATAATAATAATAATAATAATAATAATAATAATAATAATAATAATAATAATAATAATAATAATAATAATAATAATAATAATAATAATAATAATAATAATAATAATAATAATAATAATAATAAAAGCAAAACACCTTCCCCCCATCCTTCTCTTTTTCCAGGATCAGCTTCCTTCCCAGTTTTCTCTACCTTCTCCCTCAGCAATGCAGGTGGATGGGAAGTATGGGCTGTCATCAGTTGGTCACATGTTGTGTCTGCTGCTCGCTCCTCAACGTCAGGACTGTTCACACTCCTCTCCTGGTCCACTGTGGGGTCCTCCATGGGCTGCAGGTGGATCTCTGCTCCTCTATGGATCTCCAGGGACTGGAGGGTCACATCCTGCCCCACCACATGCTGCACCATGGGCTGCAGGGACATCTCTGCTGCAGCACCTGGAACAGTCCTCTCACCCTTTCTGCCCTGACTTTGGTGTCTGCAGTGGCTTTTTTTCTCTCCCACAGTCTCTCTCCAAGCTGCAGCTGCCCATTTTTAAAAAAAAAATCTGTTGTCCAAGAGGTGCTAACACCGCCACTGATGGACTCAGGCTTGGTCAGTGGCAGGTCCATCTTGTGACTAGCTGGAATTATCTCCATGGGACATGGGGGCAGCTTCTGGCAGAAGCCACCCCTGCAGCCCCCCACTCCTCTCCAGCCCTTCACTCTGCTTCCAAAACCTGGCTATGCAAAACCAATACACTATCATGGGATCCTAGAAAATTAGTTCACAGCTTTAATTTATGTGTTTTAATCTTGAATGGACTTCCAGCAGTGAAGTTTGCCTCTATTGCCAGAAAACTGGTTGGAGCTATTCACGCTCATTGTAAAGAGGAGCAAATAACTGAAAAACAGTGCAGTGAATAACATTTTATCCTGTTCTCCAGTGCCCATTTTTTTGTGAATTCCCTCTGTCCCATCCTCTTCGCTTCACAGGGATTGTTTCTAGAGAGCACTGAGGTGTTGTTGCTTCAGTTCTGACATAACATTTACTAAAGCAGCTGATTTGGATGATGGCGTCCAAAATTTACAATCCTCCAAACTCAGAGCAAGATCTGCTTAATCTGAGAATGTGAAATAATCAGCTCTGATACCTTGTGTCAAGAATGGACACCCACTATGCAACAGTACCTTGACCTTGAGTCTCAGGGGGAGTAGAAGAATTGTTCAAATTCTGCAGAGCAAGCTGTGCCATCTGCTAACGTGACCCCTCTGAGCTGAGTAGCTTCCCACCCCTTTAAGTGTCCTCTAAATTGAAGTGGGCATCCAGGAGCAGTGACTGCCTGCTGAATGGAGAATAGCTGCCCAAGGGTGTGCTGTCCCTCAGGGGTAGACCAGGACCAGTATACTCTTGGCAAGGAAGAATTGGGTCACCTCAGCTGTCTGCAGTGGCCCAGAATCACTCGGCAGATTAACTGTGCAAACTGTGGTGAGGTGTTTGCACAGAGCCTGGGTAGCCCAGAATCTGGGAGCAAGTATCCAGCTGCCATAATGAAGGTGTGGCAGACCCACACCACACACCAGCCTGCAGCTCTGGCACTCTGTCATCATCCTGTCCCTCTAGACAGAGCTTACCCTGTGCTCTACTGTATTGAATTGCCAGGATGAGCTGAAGGGAAAATGCAGTAAATTAAGCCTGGCTGTGAGAGACCTATATAGCTTAGAAGATATGTTCATTGTTAAAACAGAAGTATCATTGGACCCAGCTGCAGCCTTAATTTATTCCCTCAGTCAAGAACAGATGACTTGGGTTTCTTTGTCACATTTTTTTATAAGAACTCACCTTCTTCCAAAATGCTTTGGCATCAGCTGTTTTATTGTTACAGTGGCATACTGACTTGTTCTGCTCTTGATAAAGAGTAGAACAAGTCAATGTGCCATATGAGTATATGTGTATATATATTAGTACCCATATGAACACTTTGCAGATACATCCTTCAAGATCCTTTTCTCTTTCATGTCTCACTAACTCTGTCCCTGGGATTAAACTACCATCTTGCCTCCTCAGTCAATTCTGGGAACACACATTAGCACAAAATTGCATGACCTGTCCTTTTGTCACCTAGCTGGTTAAATGAGGTACGTATTAGTTTAATTGCAAATCTTTGAGGGAACAGCCCTGAAGTACACACCTTGGGTTGTGTAAATTCTCAAGGTTTTATGCTCTTTATAGCCTTTCAGTGATACCTCTAACAATGACTTTGAATTGACTGGCAGTTGTATAAGCTGTACAGCAAAAATAAGTGTTGTAGAAGTATTTTATTGTTTTACTTTAAAACATTACTGGGTAAAATGTAAATATTTAATGTAAACATGCTTTCATTCTTAGATACATATGGCAATTGAAATCTAAAAAGTTGAAAAGTCAAAATTTCCTTTATGGAAAGTAGGCTCAAAGTTGTGCAGGGCAGAGTTTGGTTTATTGTTTTGCTTTACTTTGGTTTTGGCCTTTCCATGAAGGAAAAAAATGTCAATGATAATTCTCTACACAAAATTAGAGGTAGAAAGCACACTTATATGATTTCAGAGACCTCATGCTTTAATGCAATAGATAATATTGTACTCTGCATGATTAAGCAAAAACAACCCTAAGCATCTTTAGTGCTTACATAGTGCTATCCATTCTGCATCACCCAATGATTTAATCAACTGTGACTATAGCCAGGCAGTAAACATATGTTACTCCTCCCTGAAGTAGCAGTAGATCTACCCTTGTTTGTTGATTCAAGTGTAATGTACACTCCAACATTACTAGCCAGTCACCCATGCTTTTAAATACAGAGAAGATCTATTTGCTTGCAGAGAGAACTGGGAATACTTAAAGGGCAGAGAAGAAACCTGAAGAAGAAAGGTGGCAATTACCCACCTGAGAATGGGAATTATTTTCTAGCCTGTAACTATACTGTTAGATTTTCACAAGAACACTTTTGGCAAGAAAGCAGTGCCTTGTTTTGCTCCCAGAAGCGCAGCCTGCTGAAAACTACACTGTGTAGCAATAAAGTCATTGATACACCGGTGCTGTAACATCATTTTCTGGGAAGTCACTTGCTTGAGGGCATGTTTCTCAGCATGGCACTACAAAGCTGTGGTTACTTTTGGTGATATGAGTATTACATATAAATGCACTCAGCATGCAACAAACTAACCACAAAGAAGATAGACAGGTTTGTTCTCCTTCAGTATTTTTCTGTTTATCTTAGTGTTTCTCCAGTGCACAGAGGTGCTTGATGCTCCCTTATTGCATGCTTTGTACTCCTTTCCCACCTGCTTCTAAATACAGTGTCACTTAATTAGTGGCTAAACCATAAAGAGACTACAAGCAGGATTTTCCAGGGCTTGTACAGCTAACTCACAATGATTATAGGTTATATCCCTGCAGTGAATGCCATGTCCTGCATTTAAATCCAGCACTTCTGGCACTCAAGGCCATACTAAAAGTGATGGGGTTCTCATGTCACAACAAACACTGGGACCACCCAGTCTACCCTCTCTTCTGCAGTTCTTTTAGTAGGGGTGGGTTTACCCTCTTGTTCTTTGAAGCAAGAGAGGCAGGTTTTTCTCACAATTTCCCTGAAAAACAAGGAGAGGAAACTGTTAACACTGATTTTGCATTTGTATCAGACTCACAAGCTCTGTTAAATTGCAGTTGCAGCAATATTTCAGAGATGTGTTACCATTTTCCTCTCTTGACCAAAGCTAGGATCTGTATTTGTCAGAGATTGGAAGAGCAGTCATACTCTTGTACCTGTGGAATGTGAACCTCAGTATCTACCCTCAAAGGTACTCAGTCCTGCACTGTGATTTTTCTTGTGGTTGCTCAGAGGAAGGGGGAGACTGCAGCTCCATTACTCAAGTATCATCTTAACAAGTGGTCTTTAAAGTGTCAAATGCCAGGAGATTTTCCTTGGTTGCTATTTTGGTTTAGCCTGTAAGGTGAGGTTTTTCATCTTCATTTCAATCTCTGTGGAGGTAATTGAGCAAATCCTCCTGAAAACCAACTCCAAAGGTATTAGGAACAAGAAGATGGTTGAGAGTAGAACAGCATGGATTTACAAAGGGGAAATCATGCTTGACTAATCTAATAGTCTTTTGTAATGAAATTATTATCTTAGTGAATGGAGACCCATGGATATTGTTTATCTTGAATTCAGGAATGATTTCAATATTAGACACTGCTTAGCATCCTTCTAGACAAATTGATGAAGTACAGACTAAATACATGCACAGTGAAGGGAACTGAAAAATAACTGCTGACCTCAAAATGCTGTGACCAATGGTACAAAGTCCAGTCACAGGTGGTATACCCTAGGGACCAATTCTGTGAAGAATATATCAGTATGTGAGGGATGGGGCAGAACACTCCTTCAGCAGGTTTGCAGGTGATGCAAAATTACAGTGTGGAGTAACTGATATTCCAGATTACAGTCCTGCCTTTCTGAGGAACCTCGAAGGGCTGGAGAAATGGGACAGCAGGAACCTCGTGAATTTCATCACTGGGAAACACAAAGCCCTGTACCTGGGGAGGAATCATCTCATGGACCAGTGCACACTGTGGGGCACCTGACTGGAATCCAGCTTTATGAGAAAAGGCATGAGGGTCCTGGTGGTGGAGACCAAGTCAGCAGTGCATTCTCACAGCAAAGAAAACCAACTGCAGCTGGAAAGTTGAGGAAGAATGAATTCCTACATGAGGAAGAATGTTGCCAGCAGTTCAAGAGAGGTGATCCTTTCCTTCTGCTCAGCCCCAGTGGGACACAGGGAGAGAGCTGAGTCCATTCTGGAGTCCTCAGTACGAGCAGGATACAGAGACACTGAAAGGTCCAGTGAAAGGGCACTAAGGTGATTAAAGCATGAAGAATCTGATACAAGATTGTTACTATTATTTGGCCTGGAGAAGTTTTCTCTTCCAAAACCTGTAATTGTTGTCTAATATAAACAATATTTATCTCTTTCATGGTTGTGCTAAGGCCATGCCTCACACATCACCAGAAAACACTCTCTAAATAAAAAAAAAAAACAAAATCAAAAACCAACCAACCAAAATCCCCCCCAAAACAAAGCCCCAAACACACAAACTATCTGTAAATTATATCCATTTTGTAAAATTCATTGTTTTTGAAAATGTACTCTTCATCCAATCTGTAGTACCAAATCCACAGACTACTAAAGAAATAAATTGTTTTCACATGTATTTCACTGAAAGCATTGCAAAACAGCTGTCCTGTGACAGCTGTATAACTTGTCCAGTTATGATAAAATGGCTGTGAGTGGTTGAAGAACATTTGAGTTTAAATTTTGGAGCTTTTATAAGCTTATGTACTTGCAGGGTTGCACCAAGGTATCTCACTTGCTCTCTTAGGCATCTCTTTTGGCCATAACTCTTTATCTCTCTCATTCTGAAAAAGTGCAACATACGTTGAGAAATCCCCAGTTTGCCAGGGCATGATGGCAGGTTTGTATGGAAGAGGAGTCTCTAGGCTGCAAAAGTTAGCAACATCTTAAGGATGGGTGCTGGCAGTTGGGCTGCAGGCAGTCTGTCTGAGCAGGAGCTGGTAACCAATCCTACCAAGTGTTTAGAATCCTTGGGTCAGTGTCACTGCAAATATAGCTCTGCTCACCCTTCTTCTGACCCTATTTTCCATATTTATTATGTGTCAGTGAGGAGACTCTTTCAGCAGTTCTGGGAAGTTCAAATCACAGTGTCACTACAAGGGCTTCAAAAGAGCAGTGCTGAAGAAATTTCATCCAGAAGAAATGTTGGTGGCAACTTTCTTGACAGAATCTTGTGGTTGTTCAACCAAGTCTTGCTCCTAAGTTCCCAAATAACTTTCCTTCAGTGTTTTTCATACAAACATAATAGCAAATGGCTCTGCTCTGAAAAGTTGAATACGTGGTCAGCTAAAATTTGCCCTCACAATGCCTAGGGAACATGATGATAGATAAATCTTCACCTTCTTAGAATTATTGAGCACTTATACTGAAGTTATATATATAAACCAAAAAGTTTAGTCCAGACTAATCAATATCAAGAATAAAAAGTATAATTTGAATGACATTCCGAATTCTCCATCTCAATCAGGGAAGAAAGGGGAAAATGTGTACTAAACAATTTCCCCCTTAAGTTGAAAGATTAATTGTACTTCTAAGCAAAACTTGACACAAAAATGTCAATATGAATTATTCCTTTCTATTGATAATACCACATAAATCATAGTAGATACTGGATTTTTAGTGAGTCTGACTAGCAATTAGATTACATTTCTAATATATTTTCTTCAAAGTCTGTTGCTTTCCTCAATTTTCAATGGTATAGGTGCATTTTTCAGTCCAATATGGTATATAGTATTAAACCAGAAAAAGTGTAGATGACACTCACAGATGGTTATTAATATTGATGTTCACCTAATTAAACATCATAACCCTGAGATGCTAATTTATAACATCTTCAGTAAAAATCTAATGGATTTGAATGTTATTATCAACATGATATAAATAAATAATCTTCAAAACAATTGTGTATCACTCAGTCATTTGAGGAAACTGTTTCCTAAAAATCCAGTTTTACACTTATAAATTAATTTTATGCCTTTGAATTGAGAAAGCATCTTCCTTCTTTGCTGCTGTGGCACTGCACTGTAGAAATCAGATACTTTTGTGGTTGATGGTTAGTAGGAAATGTTGTGACCTATAAATTACAAATAATATCAGGTCCTGAAAATGATTTAGCACTTTGTCATTAGCAAGTTTCATATCTGATGTTAGATAACCCATGTTTGTAGGAGTATTTTCCTCCTATCTTTTATTTCCTCATATCAGATATCAGCTCCACTGTAACTAGTCATTTATCATGCCTATTTACATAACCTAAAACTAGACATCTGAAATGCAATGCAGTGCAGCCATATAAAATGCTTTTTCATTGGGAATAGTAGACTGAGAATGCTGCATGTAATGATGCAACAGTTTTTATTTTTAATCAAAGGGTTGCAAGTGGCAGTTTAGATTCAAGTGAAACGCATTTCATTCAGCCTCCATTCCCCGCTGTAACACAACAAAGTCAATTGCAATGTTCCTACCCATCTCCCTCCTCCTCTTCCTATGAATCAATTGTGTTTGTTCACTTATCACCTCCTGGATCATATTTCATTTCTATTTTGGGACATCAAATGTGGTACAGAATTGCTGCTATCTATTTGTGCTAAATTGTTTCTTGCTACAAATTCTTATTCCTTTGCTGTGTAATTCGTATCAGTTCTAATCTAAGGGTCTAATAACACATCAGAGCTTTTCAAATGCACAAGATCTAATATGCAGTTTTCTTCAGGAGTCTGGTTGAGGTCTGATCCTCTTAAATATCATCTAAATGTAGATTGCAGTTGAGTTCTGCCCAGGATCTTATAGAGACTTATATTTACTATGCATTTTCCTAAATGGCCTGAAAGTTTAGAAGTGCCTCCATTGACAGGTCACCCTCATGATCTGTTATGATCACTTTCAGGTAGGTAGGCACTTGAACTCTCCTCCCTTTATTCCCTGAGAAAGCACAAAAATTAGACCTGAGCAGAAATATAATTGGCTTTACCTGCCAGTGGTGGAAGATTGCAGTTATGCAGATTTGACAGCAACGACTTCTGTCCCTACTCCCAAATGATACAGTTTAGATTACTTTTTTTCAGACCAATGGTAATGTAACCCATTTTAATCCACCAGGCTTCTGAATTCTTGACCTGACTTATTCTAGCAAAAGTAACAACTAAGATACAGTCAGACTTCTTTTCTTCTTGTATCTGACTTGCTGATGTTATGAACGCATGGAAGATACCAAGACAGGAGATTAACAAGGATTTTAGGCAACATACCAATCAGTTGAATATTTAGTCTAGAGAAAACATATTTAAGGAATTTTAGAAACAAAATTCTAAATAGAAACAATTGGCAAGATAATACCTGCATTACTACCTTCTTTTTTATCTCTGTGAATATAATTTACTTTATTTTTTATATGAAATAATAGATAAAGCAAAAACAAAATCACTTAATATTTTTCTATTATGGTGAAATATGTAAATTTGTCCTTTTAAATTTTTTTTTGTTTCAAAAAATGATTGAAAGAATAAGCTTTCATTATAAAAAATAGCCTTCTAAACTAGTATTTTCCCCACACATATGCTATTCTGAGACTGAATATCTTGTCTCAGTAATGTCACTGTCAATCTGAAAATTCAATACAGAACCAGTTCAACTCATGGACCTATGAGTCAGACCCACGTGCTAACTAAAATAAATGAAATTGAATAATGTGTTTAGACACTCTGATGCTAAGCATTGCAATGGCCATACTGAAAATACTTAGCTTTGAATTGGAACTATTTGACTTTCTTTGCATTATTACACTTAAATACATCCAGGCACCTTAAAGGAATTTCCCAAAAACTCACATATGTTTAGGAAAAAGAAATCTAGATGTGGGGTAATGGTTAAAGTTTTTTTAATAAGAAGCACCAAGCATATATCCTAAATACAGACTTTCATAATAGTTTAGTTACCACACCCTCACTGGTATTTTTGAAGCCTCCTCTAAAACAAGGCCTTCAGCTCCTTTTATAATTTCTTTCACAAATAGAGGAGAAACCTGTCTTACCCTCTGAAACCCAGCAGCAGAAGGATATATATTTTCCACATGAGGATTAAGTATCATAGTAATCAAATATTTTTTTTATTAGATGACTGAAAAGAGAATTTATCCCTGTGTCCAGGGGCTGGAAACCAGCCTACCCATCCTGCAAATGTATCCTCATCAACAAGAGAAAAGCTACATCAGTATCTCTTTAAAGTGGGACATCCAGTGCTTCTCCTCCACCATCATTCCAAAGCACACCCAGAGCTGCCATGCTGTGGACCAGAGTGCCACACAGCAGAGATTAACCCCCATTCCTGTAGGTAGGGCAGCTTTGAAAGGCACTGACAAGGTCTGAATCTCCTCAGCAGACAACAGAATTGAACAACACTGCTGTTGTACCAAGAGCTTCCTCGGATTTCTTTTTCTCTTTTGAAGAGGAAGCTCCCACTTTATTTAGTAAAGATCACATATTTGCACTACTCTGGTGATAATCTCTATAATAAATCTAGGTCCTGATTGGCAAATGATGCTTGCTTTAATTTAGTGCTGACTTTTTTACTTGGTAAGATGAAGGTATAGCAGGGAAATTAAATATTGGGTAAAGGTGCATAGGGAATATGAACTCCCCCAGGGCATTTTGGACAATAAGCACTGATATTAAGGATTAGTGTTTAGGTCTTAGAGAGTTAGTTCCCAGTTTAGGTCAATAATAATATTTTGGACATAGCACATTGAGCCTTTTCTACACATGCTATCTTGAATTGAATGGAAGCCCAACACTGCTTAAGGTTTCTGAGAGGATTGCTGTCAAGTTGTGGAGAACAGATAGAAAATGCATTTCTTATTCCTCTAAGAACTTCTTTGCATTATGAACAATAAAATATTTTCAGTAGATGAGTGCTGAAAATGAAAGGGACAAGAAATTGATAGTTCAGAAAATGAATCTAGAGCAATGACCAGATAAACAATAAAAAAATGGGCTTGAGAGACAGGAGTTCATTCTCTCTGTCAAAGTGGCAAGCAGCTCCCTGTACAAAGAATAGGGATTACAGCATATTCTTTTATCTGTCACCATACGGAGGAGGAGGCTTTCACAAAGACATTTTTAGTAAACCCACCAGGACAGAATTACAATTACCCATTGTGGGCAGATAAAATGAGAAAACCGTCACTGATGCAGTGTTTTTGCTGTGACAGCACTTGGGATCTAGACAGCAATTGCAAGTGCAGAGCCTTAAGTGAGTGAGCTCATTTACAACTTTATGCATTTTCTTGATTACATCAACATGAAAATATGCAGAATAGTATTTTATGAAAGCTGATTTTCAGGTGAAGACAAAGAATGGGCAGAAAAGAGTCTCGTTTTCAGGAGGAAGCTGGAAATCATTGTCTCAGAGTTGAAAGCCAGAATATCACAAATAAATTTTAAGTTTGTTTTATACATTTTTATAAAGAGACTTCAAATAAAGCAGGGCATTTACCTCAAAGCAGATAACCATTCTATTCACTCCTAGCAGATTTTTTCTTTCTTTTGAAAGTGGCAAATATGTGATTTAAAAGTAGTGTGACAGGCTAGGATGCTGCTGTTAATGGGAAGAGAAGGAACTGTGACTAAGAGATGTTGCATCAGGTACTAACAAAGAAGCCAAAGACTTTTAAGAAAGTACTGTGTCAGAACTATGCTCTTCATTAGGGATAAAAGGTGCTACTGTTAGCTTAAATAGCTTATTATATACAGGCAAATATATAGAGCAAATTTTAGTGTGCAGGTCACTATTAGGCGTGCTGGAGCTGAAACTTATTCATGCAAGCTTTCCTATTTTTACCAGCCAGTAATTGTCAGTCTGTAGAGACTACCAGACAGATTTGTTTGAATAAACTTTACTGTGAAGACTTTGACCTGAAATAATGCTATGGATGTCGTCATACCTAGCCTTGCCATGAGAATTTTTTCTTTGATATGTGTTGACCTGAGCAGCTGTTAGGCAGGCAAGTTGGTAGCAAGTGAAGTAAGCCATGAAGAAGATATTCTATCCTGTTCTTTCCTTTTCAAGTAATGCTAATTTATTTTATATTTACTCACACGCCATGGAAGCAATATAAGGCACATTCTGAGACTCTTGAAAGTAATATTCTTTATCCAAAACATAGATCAAAGTGCCTTTAAAGTGAGATTTTAATTTCTAATACACTTTAGAGTGTAAATAGCCTTCCACTCTCTCTATGGAAGCTGTTAAATAGTGAGTCCTATCACCATATATTTTAAAAAATTAGAATATTGTATATTTATTCTTTTCCCTCTAGGTTTTAATGACTGTCCAAAGCTGATCTGCAATTTGGACAGCCAAATAACAAAGAGTAGAGTTTAGCATAGGTTTAATAACCAGACCACAGGTCCTAAACACAAATTAATTGAGAGAATTGCACTTTCCCTGCCTGAGTGATGGAACATGGAAACCTAAGCCTGATACAGCAGACCTCTTGTTAGGGGTAGAAATGAGCCAGGACACAGACTCTTATTCAACAATATAAAAAGGGTCCCAGTTTATACTTCTTTACAGTTTTGCCATCCTGACTCTGACTACAGCAAGCTCCTACTGTAGGATCAACAACTGCAGACCTTGAGTGCTGGCTGTTTCCTTCTGGACTGTGGCTGCAAGTATTGGTTTGCAGACTCTGAACACAGCTTTCACCCAGCTCAGCTGTGACTGCAGGCTCCTGCAGCAGGCTGTGACTCCATCAGACCCAGACCAACCTCACAGCAGATCTTTTACTGCAGCAACTCTCTTTGTTGTGTCTCTCTGAATCACTCCTCCTTCCTCAGGGCTCCTTTATCTCCTCAAGGTCCTATTCCTCCAGGCTATCTTCCTCTAAGATCCTCCTGACCAGCCAACTCACCCCTTTATCACACTTATTAGTCACAGTTGTAACCCGTTGAGGGCAAGGCTGTTCTTCTTTGGTAATTAGTACAACTGTGACTTATCAGGGGCAAGTTCACCTGTAGCCTCTTCTACACCTACACCCAAGCCCTCTAAAAGCCCTAGACCCATCGCCTTCCATGGCCACTTACACTCAACCTCTTCACAGATAGCAGACAAATCCATTGATGGACTTTTGACATGTCAGGTCTGTGTCTGGTAAAACACCCAGTGAAAAGTCTCTGCATGAGAAGTGATAGCAGTTGGCCTCTATTAGCTTGGAAGAAGCTGTACTCCCAACAACAATGTCATCACTTTTGGCATCAGTATTTTATGTTCTTATTACATGAATTTTTCAAAGCTAAATCAAAACATAGCTTGATCTCTAAAATAACTGTCTCAGAGGTATTTTAAATCCTAAATTGAGTAAAGAGAGATCAATGAGGCACTCAGAGAAATTAAATACTAAAAGGAGGACAGGGGTTCAAACATAAACAGCTTGTGTTATGGCCAATCACCAGCTCTGACAGTCTTACACAGAACTGTGCAAGGCTGCTCAGAGATGTATAAGAGATGCAGATTTTCTGCTAGTAACAAAGCAATTCAGCTAGGAAATTGTGGTCTCTGCAGTGCAGCCTGAAATCTAGGCTGCAAGGCTAGATTCTTGAAACCAAAAGTTTCTTTTTCCATGTATATTCAGCTCCCAACATAAATGAATTTCAGTCCAGATTCAGGCCTTTGCCCTTTGCCAAAACATAGGTAGTAATATTGCTCTCATTGGGGCAATCTTTAACTCTTGTCTGGTTTCATCAGTGCTGGAAACTTGTTCTATTCAAAACCTGCTCCATACCAGAAGACCGCAACACTGTCTGTCATGATTAATCTTTTATGGCTACTGCAACTGCAAAATATCTCCGGCCTCTGCTGAGCCTAGTTTTTAGTAAAACAATGAGCATAATACATTAGCTAATATTTCAAAGTGTTTTGCAAAGTCCCAGGTTACTTACCATAAACTGTGACCCAGCTCCATTTGTAATTCTTCTAGGTGTTTCCAGGTCAATTTTGTGCCATCCTGGGTACTGGCTATGTAACACAGGTCAGTCAAGTGATTAATATGCTAATGAATTTGTTACAGATAAGTCACTCCTATAATAAACCTCTGCAGAGGCCCACTTTTTAGTAGAAAAAAATTGTTCAAGCTAAGAAAGCAGATTTCAGAATATCCTTCTTTATTAGGTTTGCAATAGTGCTTTCACCTCAACGTGTGAACAAAGGTTAGTACCAAATAGACAATTATATGAAGACAAAATCATCTTCATCAATCTACAAAAAAAATTTTAAAAAGTAATTGGTAAGAATAGCAGAGGCAGCTAGAGAGCTACCATGGTGTATACCAGTGCAGTAGTGTGTTCTATGTTATCTGTTCTGGTGTGCAATACCTGAAATAAATGTGAAGAAAGTAATTTCCAAAAGTTGTCTTGTAGAATTTATTGCTGAAGGATAGAAGTAATCATTGAAAACTTCCAGAAAAGGAAAGCAGTTCCTCAAATATCTGCAGATCACTACCAACAGGAAAACAAAAGCTAAATTCAGAAAAGGCCTAAGAAGAAGCACTATACGTTATTGTTCAGCTAAAGATTGGTACCTTTATATTCTGAAGAAAAAAACAACCTTATATTTCCAAAGTAGATTATTTTATGAATTATGAAGTAGTTAGTTTACAATTGCAAAGACACCCTGCGGGGTGACATCTGAAGTCTGCCATGTCCAGTGATTCCTTGTGCAAATCCCTCCACTGATCCCTTAACCATACAGAGACAAGGGACAAAAAACTGGAGTAGTATATACACTAAGTAGTGAAATTGGGGTTACAGCTCATTAGGAAAACTCAAGCCAACTCTCTAAGTAGAAATACTCAGAATGTAAACCAGAGTGAAGCAATATATGTATAACTATGCAAATTGTCAGAGGATCTTCTAACCCAGAGTATGTTCCTAATCTGAGTATAAGAAACTGATTGTCAGTCTGAGTCAAGAATGTAAAAATTACTGCTCCATTAAATCTAATGGGTCCCTGAAGCAAGAAATAAGGTGGGTTAACTAATATTAAATTTTGTTCATCCAATCAAAAATGTGGTGACATCTCCTTACCCATAAAAAAAAAATTAGAAATGTGATTATGAAGAATGTCTGTATTGTACAGAACAGAAGTCCAGAGAGTAACACCAGGGAATTAAAACATGGATCTCAGAAAAAATTTCTTTCTCCAAAAGATTTCTTGGCACAGCAAGTTACCAGGTGTGCTGTAAATAGTCTAGTAAATTTGTTCCCATTACAGCCAAGAAAGTGCCTTTTTGCCCATTACAAGGAAGTCAGAAAATCCCTTCTAATAAGAGAAAAACTAAGGGTATGTTTTTTATTCTGTGGTTATATTTTTAGTGCTTACTTGTATTCTGAATGATAGTTTCTTCTTTCAATCAAAGTTTGGAAAATAATTAGAGAAAAGGTGAACTATAATTCCTATTAAGCATGAAAGTACCAAATTAGTGCACACACAAGTTGATACAGTACAGTGTGTGGTAGATATCTTTTATGACACCATCAAGTACTGTCTTATTCCTGTTCTGTGACAGTGTAGTTGCACTAAAACCAGTGGACTTAAATCCAACAAAATAAACAGGAAGAAGGAATTAGAGGCCCCAAAGTCATGTGCAACACAACAGAGTCTTTCATATCTGCTTGTAAAGAGTTGTAGATGCCTGGCCTTAGGCAATCAAATGTTAAATAGATGCCAAAGAAATCTGATATAATGGGTTCTGATCTGTGCTCAACAATAAAACTGTGCCCTCTCCTTTCTTCCCTGAGAAGAGCTTATTCCAGCTGTCTGAGAAATTTTTTTATCATTCTTGCCCACAACACACTTCCTACTCTTCAGCACCAGAGATTCTTCTCTCTGATGTCCTTTATTCCCACCTGGAAACACAGATGGCAGAACTGCCTCCATTGTTGCCAACGTGGAACAGATCAAGCATGGCAGCATTACTGTCATTCGTCACAAGTTCCCCTCTGATCTTTAGTATGGATTTTTAAAATTTTTTAAATAAATTATTTCCTTCCTTTTGGCATCTTCCTTGCTCTGAAGGACTTACTCTTTCATCATATGTACAGATGGTATTTAGTGAAGCAGGGTGTTCTGTGCTACAGCAGGGATAGAAATAATTCTAAAGGACAGGTGACCTGAAACAATAAAAAGTGGGCAGATGCAGGCAAATTGCCTCAGTAAGCACTGTGATTGTGTATGATCCTTTCCACCTGCTAATGAATATGCATGTGGAAAATAAGAAACTCTTTTTTTTAAACTGTGTTGAGTTTGCATTGGTAGTGAATAAATCAGGATGATAAAATGTGAAGTCATCCATATTTAAGATTCAACAGAAAATGACAGTTATAATCTGCCCAAGGATAAAAATAAGTTCAGAACCAGAAAGTTTCTGAATGTCAGAAAAAGGAGATCTGATTTGAACACTCAGCAAGCATTCAGGTCTGGGACAGGGGAAGGGTAGATTTCAGGTAAATTTACAGGTGGGATGAAGTTGTCTGAAACCATAATTTTCAGAATGCCAATATCTTGGTGCTTCTTTTCAATTGTACTGATTACTCTGCCAGGCTGAAAATAACTGTATGTAATTAACACCAAAAAGAAATTAATCTGAGAAGACAAAGGCTATCATCAAAGGGTAGCATGGTAAGGAAAAAGACAAGGCTGATGACAAAACCTGACAAAACCTTAATGGGAACTGGCAGACAAGACCCTCCACAACTGTAAATTTTGGCATAATCCTGGGCCTTTTTAGAAGAACAGACTCAGACTTTCCTATGTTAAGAAAGTTGCTTCTCCTAAATATCCTAGAATAAGGATCATAAATAGATGAGATAAGCAATTTAATAAATGAGTTGTATATATTGTCAGTTACTACATAATCCTAGACTTGGTTAAAACACTTTGGCACTAAAATGTTGACCCTTTCCTGATGGCAGATCTGATTTTTGCCACTCATTAAATCACATACTGCACAAACTCTGGCAGTACTCAGCTATGACGTAAACCCAGTTGGATCTTCAAACTCAATATTCTCTTGATTGTTGTACTGGTGGAGCTGTATTCAGTGCAGTTTCTAAACCAGCACAAACAGACAATGCCTTTTCCAAAACACAGAATTCCTGGTTGCTATGTGAAGTGTACTCTCCTCCCAGGTATATACCAGAAAAATTTAATGTACGGATTTATTTGTTAACATGGCTGGCTTGAAACAACAGATGAAATTCAGATATGTCTGTGTCATGCATTACTGCGATTTCAGTAGCCCTTTCCTTTATTTAAATACTAAAGAGTTGTTACATTTAAATATTATTTTACTTTGCAGTAAAATTATATATTTATACATATATATTATTTCAGTTTGCATGAAAATCCATAAATCTAACGGCTAAGATACCTGCATAAAACAGGGAGATAGCAGTTTCAATTCCTCCCTTAAACTGAGTAATACAGGAAATTTATTCTGAATCTTGCTAATTGGTTATTTAGGCACAAAACTGGTCTCAGAAAGATAAAGTTCCTTGTTTGAGATAAGTGATTTTTACACTACTTTTACACATTCTTCCATTCTGGTGACAGATAATTACCTTTAGTACTAAAGATTTAATGACGTTTTTGTTTTTTTGTTTTTTTGGTTTTTTTTGGGTGTCAACAGTTTCACAAGGATAAAATTCAAACTTCCAACAGAGAAGCATGTGGGGCAAAATTTTCTATCCTGTACGTCAGGGCTGTGTCTTGCCACAGCAGAATCTGAGTTGCAATATTGAATGTCAGAGTGGTTTTGCAGTGTAACTTCAGGCTGACGAAGTCTGTACAGCAGCTGTCATTGTTAAAATCAGTGGTTCACTGTGAAGATTAAAAATTAATTTTCCTTTGAGTTAGGATCTTCTTTCACCCACACAGCCCAGTGTGAAATTGTGTAAAGATGCTTTGCCCTAAATCTGTCCAACCAAAGACTACAACCAGCAGTGAAACTGTACAAAGTGATTCTTCAGTAGGAATAATGAACCCAGCTAACCCAATAGCATTGCCTTTGGGAAAAAGTAGCTTGCCTTGATGTGATCTGTCAAAATCTTCTGTGAGACCTCTACCCAGCAGTGAATTATTTCCTGTGGCTTGCTTTCCAGTATGTTTTAGCCACTGAATTGATTTACAGTTCAGAAAAATTTAGGATTTAGAAGTCTATGCTAGTTTCACCTGGGGAGGACAAACTCAGAGAGAAGTTCTCTCTATGAGAACTCCCTCTGGGAGATGATAGTGACCAATTGAAGGCTGGCTTGGTTATTGACAGCCTGAAAAAAACAATTGGAGAAAGTTCACTCCGTGAACACACATTTTGAAGGAGGTTACCTGGGGAAAAGCTCTCTTTTATTTCCAGTGGCTGAGCAGGTAACACCAGCCCGGGCTCCCTCCCACATGGGGGTGGGGGGACCGGGAGGCCACTTGGGCCCCGTCTGCAAACCAGGGACCCGATGGCTGGGGGGAGGAAAGGCTCCTTGATGAGACCTTAGCCCTGCTACCTCCCCCACGGGCCCATGGCTCTGGGGGGTGCCCAGCTCCTGCTGCTGGCTCGGAGCAGCTTTGGAGGGGGCCAGGCCCACCCAGCCCCCATGCGGCCTGGAGGAGGCAGCTGGGCCCTGTCTGGGGAGCAGGGGTGGCCATGGGCAGTGTGGGCCTGCAGTTAAACTCCAAAAAACTGACGGAGATCTCAGCTTCCCCATCACCCAGCGTGGCCTGGGCCTGGCCCAACTCTTACAGCTAAGTAAAACTTTAATTCTTTAGTGCTCAGATAAGATTTGCAAAACCTCCAGCCTTCCTTTGAATATGAGAGGGGAAAAAAGAGATGCTCTGAAGTCAGTGAAGCAAGAGCTAAGTTTTTTAGATGGAAGGAGAATGAGAAGGTGCTGTGAAAGTTGGCTGAAAAAATCCTTTTGCAAAGTTGTAGGAATGGAGTGATATCACACTGAAAATCCCATAAACTGTGGAGAAAAAAAAGACATGGGAAGTTTAAGTGTTCCATTTGATAGATCATTTGACTAAAAAGTACCTGTGTTGAGAATCTTTGCCCCGAAGAAAGAAGGGGATCTGGGTTTTCTGAGGATGCAGCATAACAGAAAGAAAAGAGATGAAGAGAACATTTGCTTTGGAACAATTCATTCTTAAAAGTAATACCCCATGAGTTTAACATGGCCCATAGTCACAACTTTGAGAAAGCTGTGAAGATGGGAGGAGCTTCATGACTTTGCAAGTTTTTTTCCTAGGTGGATGCAAATCATGAAAATGAAACCACAAGAGGACTGTTTTCTTCCTCCTTGTGGAGAAATCCCTATAGCCTTACAAGAGGAAACTTCTCTCTCCAAAGTGAACTGAAAAAAAGACTATTTAAGTTGGGAACTGACTGAAGTAGTTTTTTGTATGTTTGTTTTGTTGTTGTGAAGGTTGGGAGAGGGAAGGAAGGAGTGGTCTGAAAATCTTATTCTGAATTTGTTTTGGGGTTTTTTTTCCCTTCTTTGCGTAGTTAATAAATTTCTTTTATACCCTTTTAAGTGTTAAGCCTGCCTTGCTTTTGCTCCTAGTTTTGTCTCACAACAGAAAATGAGTATATTTAAATTGGCAAATCAAAACTTTGACAAAGTCTTAAAATGGGCAAGCCCTTGAGGACAGTCAAGGATGCCTGCTTTCCAGTGCTTCTATCTCCATCACCCACATCTCAAAGGTCTTTAGTCAAGCCTGAGCAGCAGAAGCTTGGGATGACCATGTGTTTGTTTGTAGCACTCTAAAACTCTGCTATGATCCAGGCTCAGCTGACCTACATCACACCCACAGCTTCACCCCTGCTGAAGCTAAAGCTTCCCTGGTTTTAAGACATCCTTGTTGACCCTGCAGGCAGTAAAAACACCTTGCAATGCAAATAAAGTTTTGTCTTGGCACGCAGTTGACTGCAAAACAAAAATGGTCGTGTGCTAGGAATACGTGCCAGGACCCTTAGTTTCCTGTTGTTCCAAACATGTGGCCTGGCTGCCATACATGTAGGAGTGGGGTTCATTTGTGCCCTGTGTAAGTGCTGCTTGATGGGCCCCATAAGGCTACACACGGTGCCCTGTTTGTGAGGAGAGCTGTGAGCAGAGCACACGCTCATGCTGGCACTAAAGCTGCCTGCTGCTCATGCTGGGGGATGGCAGATGCTTGCTGAGAGAGTGCTCTGAACTCTGGGAAAGAGAGATTCCAGTTCTGGGAAGTCCTCTAATAAACAAGTTGAGTATTGAAAATGCAGCATCCCTCTCTTCATCTAATGTCATTCTTCAGACTGGATCAGCAATTTTCCATTCATCCTGTATGCTCCCAGTGGAAGACAGGTTCCTGACTTAAATGCCTTTGACTTCTGCAAAGACATACTTCTCCCAAAATAGTTAAAGGACACAAAGAGGTCCTCCAAAGCAGGAATTTCTACCTCAGGCCTACAGAGGAGCCTGCTTTATGCAGAAAACAACGGTATCAATGTGGGAGGTTAATAAGATCTGTCACTGGCTATCCAGGGATGCAAGCTTTGTTAAAAGACACTTTACACTAGGCATCCAGATAGAGCAGGCTTAATCTTAATTTAAGTTTGCACCTGTACAAAATATTTAACATAATATGACCATACAGTAGATCTATTTTTAATATCCACATCTGTGTAGGTTTGCATCTATTGAGTCATATCTTATTAAATTAGTTCTGTTATTCATCCCCTAAATAACATGATTTATTTATATATTTATTTAAGCAAAAAAAGCTTTTAAAAAAACACTCATAGACTTTTGAAAAATAGTGCACATGGTAATATGTCTCTGCATATTCACTTAATGATCTAAATAGTTACTCAGGAAAAGTCTAACAGTTTGGTGGAACACTTATTAATTTTCTTTGTTTGGAGAGAAGGAAACTTTCAGCATCAATATTTAAAATTAAACTATTGACCTGAACACCTGTTCTACTTTTTTCTTATTTTCTTTACTGCTTTTATTTCAAGAGTACTAATTTTCTGTGCATGGAAGCACTTGGAACAGGTGCAGCGAAGCAGAAGTTAGAAGAATCTGTTTGTTCTGATTGCTGGCCAGAGGGCAACACAAGGCTACATAGCAATGCTGAGGGCAAATGAGCAGCTCTTTCATACTGATCAGTCTGCAAACCACACAACTTTTCCTTCCTGCTTATTTCTTTGTTTGTTGTTTTTTTTCAAAGAGCTGAACATATCAACATGTTTTCAAACATTCTGGTTTTAACAGTGAGTCACTGAGAGGTCAGGTTTATTTTAAGAACATGTATATTTTATGTAAAGAGTAGAACAGTGCATGTGCAGGTGAAATAAATGATGTCATAAAAAGCTACATAGCTCACATTCAGGCATAAAGAATGAAACTATTAAGTACTCTATTAAAAAGCTTCATGGAAGCTTGCATGCATAATTTCTTTAATTTAAACTTTTATAATCACTCATTCTTTATAAAAGTACAGATTTTGCATTCTGTCTTAACATCCCAAAGTGCATTGCAAACATTTTGTGAAAAAAACTTGTAACAGCACTGTAAGGTAGGAAAATAGAAAAAGCATCATATGGTTGATGGAAACCAAAACAAAAGGGACAATTTTGTTAGCTCTCATGAATTTTTCATGTCTCAAATTGTGTGGTATTTTTATTTAAAAAATTTATTATATTCCCATGGTCTTTTGCTTGGTGATGAAGCTGTCTCAGGGGTTTCTGCTTCTAATCCTGCCAATACACAGACTAGTGTATACATACACAGACTCAGATATACTTATGCAATTGTTAATGAGGATGCACTGTAGGAGTGGGATGGTGAAATTACCTGGATTGAAAGGAGTCCTGATACCTGTTCTCTCCCTAAATTGTTATCTTAACGTGGTTTATATTCCTAACCCATTTCCTAGGACAGTTGTCTTGTGGTGGTGCTACAGGAAATGCAAATGAAGGGGAAGGGAACCAGAGAGAAGGGACAGGAAGAGTCATCTGCCTGTTAGAGAGGACCCCTCTAACAAGCCATATGGGACTCATATCATTGCCTTAAACTAGCTTGCTTTGCTAAAAGGCACAAGTAAAACCTGTGTCAGATTTTGGGGGAATGTGTAAGAGCCTGACGGAGAGATGGAGGCTTCAGCCAGCTCTTAAAATGCTGTTTATTGCATAGACAAGGTTACAGCAGCTGAGGGTCGTGGGTGAGCCTATAGCTGCTGGCTATAGCCAAGCTGTGTGTCCTGAAGCCTCTCTAGTTCTGGTTACAATGCATTGTATACTTTTCATTACAGAGCACCTTAATACATGACTACCAATCAGCATAATACAAAATACTTTTTACATTTACATATATCCTACCAAAACTGCTAAAATTACCATATTATGTTAGTGACTAGGCAATCATCGGAGTTAGGAGTTACATATTAAAGTTTGGGACTTGTTTTGCAGTGGAAATTTCTGAGATCTTTTCTCTACTTGCAACATTGGCTTTCTTGTTTGCCTATGAAAATGCTTTTGTTTGGTAAAAATATCTTTTGTTTGAGGTGGATTTATCCTTTGCTCTAAGCCATAAAAGCCCCTTCCAACTCGCTTTTTGCCTGCTAGTTACTCAGTAAGACTGGCTCAGCAGTTCTTTTCTTCTATATCAAAAGTTGCTTTCATTCCTATAGAACCTTCTGTATATCTGCAAAACTCCTCCATTAAATTCTTGTCCTTCCCAACAGGAATGGAGTTTTATATGACAACCTATATTTTATGCATGTAAATCTAATGAATTCTAATGAATAGGGAAATTTAACTGAGCTCTAATTTTACATTTTTCTCACAGCAAGGAAAAAAAATGGTCTCCCAGTGTAAATACACAGCACAGGACAGCCCAAGAGTCACACCATATGCCCGAGAGCATTGTCTAAACACTTCTTGAACTCTGCCAGGCTTGGTGCTGTGACCACTGCCCTGAGGAGCCTGTTCCAGCGCCCAACCACCCTTGGTGGAGAACCTTCCCCTGATAACTAACCTAAATCTCTCCTGACTCTCCTGCATTCCCTTGGTTCCTGTCACTGGTCACCACAGAGAAAAGAGGAGAGGACGTCTTAAAAAATCACAAAATTGAGCTGCATTGAAAATATCCACTTTTAGACAGGAAAGATGAGGTTTCTGCCTCAGTCTTTTATTGGACACTTCATCCCAATCCTCAGAAACATGTCTATGGGAAAAGCTTTTAAAATCAACAGTGCAGAACAGTCTTTGTTTTTAGAAAAAAAGCTTTTCCTGACATAAAATGATCAGTTCAAAGTGTTCTCACCAGCTCTCATCACTGTTGCTAGCAGCAGTGAATGCTTTGCACAGAAGAGATCTTCTCACTTGTGCTTCAGGATCTCATAATCTTAAAAACGAGCAACAATACCCTGAGAAAATAAGACAGATAAAAGAACAAAGAGAAAAGAGAAATTAAAATATTAGTGGAACAAAGGACTATGTACTAGAGAAGAAAGGGTGAAAGATGGGAGACACTATAGGAAGTTAGCTGGAAAGCAGTAGGTTAACATGTTATTAGCAGCCCCTGACAAATTTAGTTTAAATTAAGAACATTAAAACTGCCATTTTTTCTCAGAAAGCCTGCAGTTTTCTTCTCCAACTATCTGCAGTGTATTTGCAGTATTTTTCCTTACCTTTATCTGATAGACTGGCAGGGAACCAATACACAAAGTAGACCTGAAAAACCAAATGGATTATTTTTTGCAGGTCCAAAAGATAAAGTATAATATTTTGGTAGAACCAGATCAGAAATAACTGTATTTAGAAATTAGCTCAAGAAAACCTCACCCTCTGTACATTCGGGAGTCTGTGTGCAAAGAATGCCTAAATCTACCCTATTCCCTGAACTGCAGGCAAAGGGTGGGGGCAAACCACTGAGTGAAAAGGTGGGCAAGAAGGGGGAAGATGATGAGTGAGTGCTTAGGTCACTGGTTTTCATTAAGTGCACACTGGTAGTTAGGCCCTATGACTAGGTAGCTCTTTAGGATCTGAAGTCAACTGCTTCCATTTGTTCTTAAAGACACTAAGTTATGCCACAGTAGCGAGCCAAAATCCATTCCATATTGCAACATAGCTTTTACTGCACAGCACTGAAGGGCAGCTTTACCGCTCAGGTGCTCTGGCCAGGGAAATGAGCACGATCTGAAAGAAGCTGAGGTTAATACTTGTCGCTGTAAGGCTAGGGAGCAGCGAAAAGATACAGCAACACAGACTTCTAGAAGGCAGAAGTGATTTATTGTAGAAGTAGACACATTCTTATAGACTGGTTTGCTGAACCAAGGATAGAATAATCTCGTTGGTCCAAGGAAGGCAACACCTCTTGCAAACATGCTCTTACCAAAGCATTACATTCCTCATGCACTCATCCTGTCAACAACACCAGGTGCTAAACTTTGTTATTAATTATTTTCCTTCTGTTTTCCTTTGAGTAGCTTGGGAAAACCCAGACTACTGTTTTTCCCTGACTCTCACCAGCATCTACAAATACTTATGAAGACTGTTCTTTGCTCTAACCTTAAATGGATGAAAGTAACCTTTAATGATTGCAGTTGAGTAAAACAAGTTGTAAGAGACGGCACTGCTGCCAGAGATTTCTCCTGTATGCATTTTCACCATGAACACTTTGTTATCATTTTAGCTTTTGTATTGGTCCCAATTCACAGTAGAGAAGGGGAAGTAGGAAGAGGATGAAGGAGAACAGTAGGAAAATGGCTATAGATGTTACAATTTCTGAGTCGTAAATTGCAGCATTCAAATGTGTTAATGATTTCCTTTAGATCGATCATCTTATGATTCCTTCTGAAGAGTAGTATTCAGGGGTGTATCTCTTAAAGTGCTTTCATAACCCACCTGATTATTATTCTTGTCCTATAGCAATGATTTACTTGCATTGACAGGAAAGACAGCAGTGCCTGTGATAGTTTGTGGAAGAAGAAAGAGCTTGAGTTTCATTTTGAAGAAGACTTACTCTTTAAAAGAGAATTATAAGCTTCTTTAAATCTGTCCAGGTGGCATCAGCTAGATCACTCTAGCTGAACAATAACCTGAAGCTGAACTACTTGGTGCCTAAAGTCCAGCTGGTGACATTATAGATGGAGTGTGCTGGGAAACTAAGCACTGTGGAGCTTCTTTTTAAGGTAATTTGGGCTAACAAGAATGTGAACTAAACACCTGTTTGTGCTTCTGCAGCCAAACGCTGTGTTTTTCCACTGAACTCCTCATACTCAGAGCTGCTGGTGTAAAGGCTTGCTGGTAGTTTTCCACTTTATGTGTGATTTCTTTTCTGGAAGAGTGAGATGCTTAAAAGAAAACTGAGGCTAAAGAAATGTCACAGTGAAGCATTATGGAAATTCAATATAATTGAAAAGGAAGGAATAACAACAAAAATGCCAGATGCTGGATGAGTGCCCTCCATTCTTCAAAAGGTTAAAGAAAGAAGAGCTATTTTCTACCTCTGAAGTTTTCTTTCAGCATTGGGTAGGTAGAATCCTTGTTCTAATGTTCTAATCTTTTCAACTTTCCTACAGAAGTTGTGTAATGCAACTCTGCATTATATTTTAGTGTTCCAAGTGTCTCTGTCTTGCTGCTCCTGCCTTCTGTGAATCTTCAGCTTGTAACATGCCAAAATTTAGATAGCCAAGAAAAGTTGTCTGAAAGACTGCCTCTGAAAATTATATGGCTCATGTTCACCACTCATCAGTGCAGGAGTGATACTGCAAAGAGGCAGTTATTTTATTTTTTACATATTTGTGTTAATTTATAGTAATAATATTTTTGTCTGTCAGCCCAAAAGTTCCATTCTTTCAGTTGTTAGAGAAAGCAGCCTGAAATACTCAAATTGTCAAAAAATGTTAAACTCCATCCTCTCAAATGATTCAATGTAAGATTTATTTCAATTGAAAAAGAAGCGAGGCAGAAGAGAATCCATTTATACAAAGAATGATTTAGCTGTTTATGTTAGTCAGCCATATAATTTGAAATTAAAAAGGTAGTTGATGTAAGGAACACGTGTTTTTTGTGAAAATTTTAATGACAAATGTTTCCATTTTCCATGTGTTTTTCCTTATGTTTTTCACAAAATCTGACACTATAATAGGCCTCAGCAATTCTAAATGCAAGTCAACATAGGAAACAGAGATTTATTCCAAGAGGGGTCATTACCAGACACAGAAATTTGGAAAAATTATCAGTGCCATTGCCTACATTTGAAACATAATATTCTTCCCCAGATTTATCTTCTTGTCCTCTCTTTTATTTTCACATTGAAGTCCATTAATGGTTTTACAATGTCATACACCTAGAAGATGCATCATCAGTTTTTTTCAAGGGTATTTCAAAATACCTGAAAATCATGAGAGCTTTTCTTTAAATTAATATATTCTTACTAACCTAATATATTCTTACTAACCCTTTAAAGAGATGACTTTCTAAGAGGTCCCATTAACATGCACACAAAAACTGTGACAAAAGAAATATAACAGAAAATTCCAAGCCAAAATCTTATATCAGTACTGGCCCCTCCATCTTTCTAGGGAGGTAAGGAAAGGATGTGCCTTGCTAAAAGAAATCTCCTGGGAAAAAAAAAGGTTGAGCCATCCCTGCCTGTCTTGGGACCATTGCATTCCTGCTTATACCAGTGTAATTCCCTTGCATAACCCAGCATCTTAACTCCATGCAGCACCTAGGAGAAGCTGCTTGCCGTATTGCTGACAGAACTTATGGTTCAGAATCAAAGACTAAGTTTTGTATTTCTGGCCTATTTCTAGCAGCGCTTAGGCTTAAATTATGAACTCATTGTCAGTTAGTCATCCATTTGAACTCTTTCTCAGAATATTGTCAGAGGAGAGACTGAGCCTGATAACTCAATAACTTTCTCTCACACAGGGCTTTGCCTATGAAAATTTGATTTCTCATCTGTTTGAAGTAACACCTGTTTCTCACTTGCCAGAGAGTTCTGCTGTAAAGTATAGCCATGCTATAACTGTGTCCTTTTTTTTCCTGGAGTTCCTTCTCCTCCCATGATCAGCTTTCAGGAGCAGCTGCTAACAGACAGCTCTTCCATTATCTCATTACCTGTCCTTGCACAAAAAAATCCCTGCCCCATCGCCTCTCTCCTGTAGGCGTGGGGTAGGAAACTCACATTCCCTCCAATCCTGTTCTGTTCATCTGCTTCGTGGTTGCCAGATCTGAGCATGATGCCTTTGAAAAAGAAAACCAAACCTGGCAAAGAGGTCGTAAATAATGCCAAAAGAGAGAAAACTATAAATCTGAAAGCCTTGACATCAGAGGGAGTGGTTGCAGATAAAAAGTGCTTATAAAAAATAATTATCTCAGCTCCTCAGGCAGAAGGCAAGATAAGCAGTTAGAGGAGGTGGTGCTCATGATATCACACTCTACAGAATACACAGTGTTCAGGTAGGATTCAAGGCATCATATTCCTGATCTCAAAATAGTGTGAGTCAGTCCATCATTGCCCCAGTGAGGAAAGCAAGACAAAAGTATTTTGCATTCAGAAAGCAACTAGCTGAATATCAACCACTTACATTTTGTGACAGGTGTCATAGAGGGTTGTAACACACCAGTACCACATCAAAGAAACATATAAGAACGTGGAAAGAGTATTGGGTCTCCGACATTGCTGGCAAAATCATGCTTTCTTCCTTGTTGTTCTCATTCCAACATGGGAACACACAGAACTCTTCAAATGCCACTGTAAAAAAAATGGATAAATTGCATTTGTGTGAGCATAAAATTCAGATCCTCTGTCAAAGACTCAAGATCACATTGGGAAACAAGAAACAGCAGCTGTTACAACCCTTCCATGCTGAAATGAATATAAATTTAGGGAGTAAAGAGGAGCTGTAAAAAAAAATGCACAGTGCAAATCTAAACCAGAACTGTACTCTAGGAAATTCTATTTTGACTGGAGGGACAGACTAGGGAGTGAGAAAGACATGGAAATATGAACTAGAGATTGGAACTGAGTAAAAAACTAGCCACCCTTGGGGGCAGTGTGTTTGAAGCTACAAACTGTATTTCAGTATAAAAGGAGCAAAATTGCAGGGTGGCAGAAGAAATATCATCCCTCAAGTAAATATAGAAGACATCAGGAAGGACATTTTCTTAAATGCGAATTTCAGTAAAATATTGAAAGGAAAAGTAAAGGACCATGAAATAGAAGATAATCCCTGCAAGAAAAAAATAATCACAGGTTTCTTGAAGATTTGGTGGTTGTCTCTGCTTGTATTGTAGAAAAAAGGAAATGTAATAAAAGTTGGGATTAATCTAACCTAGTCTCACCTAGTTTCCTCTCTAGGAAATTCAGAGGAGTAAGCACTTTTAAAGGGCATCTCACCCCATATTCTACAAGTCTTCCAAAGTAAATCAGACGAGTGGTGCCTTAAAAGTTCCTGTGTCTCTATGTCAGCTAAAAGAGTTTAAAGTGACTAGCTCCCATGAAAATATCTAGATTGCAGATGTCTACATATAATTTCCCAAAGTGTCTAAAACTCCACAGGGAAATTTCAGAACAAAAAGCTATGAGATGGAACAGTTTACACAGGTGTTTTTAAGGTCCCACTTCAATGTCACATGCTGACATGTAAACTCAAACAGTTTGACATTCTATTGGACAAACTTTCGTGTTTGAAGTACAGGTAGAAATCAGAAGATTAAAAAAGCAAACAAGATCCAACTAAATCACAAGAGAGGTGCTAAAATGCACCTGACATCACTCTCCTAATGAAACAAGTGTTGACCAGCACAGTCTGGAGAATACAAGACTTCTCCTGTTAATTAAAACCACAAAACTATTAGAGAACCCAGAAGTAACACTACACTCTGAAGAAGCAAAGGTAATTTTGTAACATAACTGTGAAGAACAGAAGATACTGCAAAACAGCAGACTAGATTCAGGGCTTAAGCATCTTATTCTACCCAGATCACAATGAAGTACCTTTGGGAGTATTCTCCACCTCTTTCATTCATGTTAGAGAGTTTTCTTAGCTAATGGTAATTATTGCCTCTTTTTCCTTTTACACTGTTATTATCAGCTCTAAACCCAGCTCTCTGCAGAGTTTTATCCTGCTACATTGGCTCAGAAACAGGAAACATACAACAGCAGAAGAAAGCTGATTTTTTTTTCCCTCTAATAGCAAAGCTAATACATAGGTGGGAGAACTGAAAATCAATAATAAGGTTGAAAGTATTAGGTTCTTCTGGTTTTTGAGAGAAAGACCAATATGAAAAATCAAGACATCATTAGCTGCAGCCCAGCTTTAGCTGAATCAGAAGAGAATGTGTGATATAAACTTGTGTCTTGGATTGGGACATGTAGATGCCCAGATGAAGCTAAGTGAAAAAGTGCTCTCTGGAAAATATTAAGAAAAATGCTTAGCAGAGTAGTCAAACTGCTCAGTAAAAATATTTAGGAGCAGCAAAGGACTGAATGAAGGTTCACTATCTTCAGCAGTCATTCCTGTAAGCTGTGCTTGCTTTCTCTCTTGTGGCACCCTAACCATAAAACACTATGCTCATGTTTTCTGTCTAGCGAAGTATTTTATGAATGCCTACAAAACAGAATAGCTTTGGCTGGAAGGAGTCAGAGAAGCTATGTTTATCTGGGAGGCAGGTGATGCAGTTCAGAATATTTTTAGAGCTGAGACTGAAATGACTACACCTACAGACAGTGGCCTTAAAGCTGGACTCCTGGGTTTAGGTCAGGTACTGCATGATGCCAGACCAAAAGTGTGTTCTGGGCTTCCTGAATTAAGGAACTTCTAGAGATAAAAATAAGCAGGACTTCAAGCCCATTTTTAGGTCTCATAATAGATCCGGTGGAAGTAGAATACATAGCAGCTCAAGATTTTGACCTTTCCTAGAGAAACATTTAGGGAGCAATAGGGAAGCATGGTTTATTGGTTTCAATTGCCTCCAGACCTTGTAGCTAAGTAAAAATATTGTGTATCTACGCTTTTTTACACAATGACTGCTGTGGTCAGTGGTCAGTTTTTAGGTACCCAGTTCCTGTGGGGAAACTGCTAGGGGACTGCAGTACAGTATGGAATCCCAGCACAAGGTGTGTAAGTGTGCCTAGCCAGCTCTGTTCAAAGGAAGACACCCCGAAGTTTACTGACTAAGTAGTACTGACTAGTTAACTGACTAAGGAAGAAAAGCAATGTGTCCAGTGACAAAAAAGAAGTATGTGCTGACCAGTGATGAGAAAGAGGTGTGTGGAATCTCTAAGCCTCAAGAATATCCCCATCTCTGAGACATTGCTGGTACCATGCTCTAAGGATGACTGGAATCACAGATTGCTGAGGCTGGACTGTTTCCACTGTTCAGGGAAAACATCTCTCCCTGCATGCTTGTGCTGCTTCCTACTACCCCTCATACATATGTTGTTGGCCACCATCAGAGACAAGATGCTGAACTACACAGACTCTGCATGCTATCTTGGACAGATGCTCTAAAGCCCATGGCTTAATTGCAGCATTACCCTTTTTTTTACATGCATTTGTATCTGCCTATTATTCTTCTCAGTAGGAAAGCACTTTCAGTGTTCTGTTCTAAGTTAGAAATAACAGAACATTACCCTTCCTTCATTATCTGGTCTATGCATTTGTTTTGTAGCCTCCATTTAGTATTTTGCACATTGCTTCTCACTGCAGGGCTTTTGCAGGTTAAAAGGAAGAAAATGTTATAGAGAACATAAGGCAGAAAGCCATATTGAAAACCAAGAAAACAGTATACACACAAAATGAAATTTCTGCCCTCAGTGTATGCTCTGTTACACTTCCAAAGTCCATATTAATACAGTTTTAATCATTGCCTGAATTGCGAATGAAAGGCAGTTTGGGACATGCAGCAGGGTCAATGGAATCTTTATTTTCAATGTTATAATTAAAATAAATGTTGTTTTTTTCCACTGCTGCCAAAAGTAATCAGATCAAAGAAGGAGTTTTATATAAGTGGAAAAATCATTATAGGTTGAGTGTCTTTGTACACTAGTATTAGAAGATGTCTATAGCTGAATAAATACTAAATACTCTTTTATAATGCAAGGTAGGTTGTGTGTTTAAGCTTTAATAGCTACTAACTCATTTAACTGGAGGGTGACATGAGGCTAATCAAAGGTCGCCCGAGTCCTGGTTGATGTTGAATGGGAGTTGACAGCTTTCCAGAGTAGCACACAATTCATAAGGAGGATTTTTTTTTCTGCAGGAGCAATATTCATCTGGGATTGACACAATGCTGAGTTTCAAAATGATTAATTCAAATCCTTAAAGACGCTGGAAAAGCAGACAACTTTTCAAGTCTTATCCTGGGGAAGGAGTGTTCACCTGACAAAGAAATTCTGATCTCAGGCAAATTACTGAATTCCAATAACAATATGTTTCATAAATAGCAGCAGGAATCATGAACCTGCTCAGACGACAAAATACAGGTTTTGTAGTTTCAGTTTAAAATTACACAGGCCACAGAGTTTAATAGAAAAGAAGCATGTACCTTTGCATTCACAGGGATAAAACAATAAGAAAACATGAGAAAAAACAAGGAAGGTATGGGAATATTTTATTTAAGACTAAATAAGATGTACTTCAAATGTGCACAGCACAAAAGCACAAAAAACTAGCAGTGACATGATGAATGTAGAAGAACAGATTAAAATGCCAGCCCTTGTTTTTTAAAATCCCTGTGTCTGACAGCATCATAGGCTTGAATTCGTGTGGTATATTCTATTACCTTTGAGAATAAAAGTTTGTTGTTCAAATGAGTGCATATACACGCTCTCTGACAGATGGAAGTGTTGTGATTGGGCATGGAAAATGATTATCCTCCCCTGCAGACATGCTGAATGCAAGTGAGGATACATGTGAAGACATGCAGCCTATTTCACAATTGTAACATTTTACAATTGTGTTACTCAGAACAAAAATACACCTTTTCAATAGACCTTGAAATATTTCTCTCTAAAGAACCCTTACAACCAAGGCTACCCTTGAGTATGCAACACACACACATGCATGCAGACAGGTTCTCTTATAATGTACTTTGGTAGATACTTTAATACAATGTACTATTATAGAAAAAATTATAGTGGATTTAAGGTCAGGTCAAGAGGAAATGTGAAACTCATCACTTAGGGAAAAAATGAGAGGAAATATCATACAATTAGAAAATAATTAAAATTGTAATGAACCTATCTCTGACAAGGATATTTGTCCATGAACCCATGGAAAGAGGGGATGTTCTTTGAAAAGATAATGAAGTAGAAAAAATGCTTTGCCATGTGGCTACAAAGGAGATTAAAAAATCTTTATGTCAATGTGTAATAAAAGCAATTACATAGGTTTTGCAACTGCAGGGTAGAATATACCCATAAATATGTCTGAAACCTACAGCTGTCTAAACAGCCAACTGAAATTCCTTAATCCTCCTTCTGTTAGTCAACAAAAATTGTTTTCTAGAACAACATCTCCAGGATGGTGGCTGTAATCACTGTGGAGGAGATGGTCACTGTACAGAACACACAGTCAGAAATGTTCCTCTGTGTCTGTATCTCCATTTATAACACCACTCTGAATTTCAGCATTTGGATTTGAAAAATTAGTGAACTGAAAAATGGCATGAAAGCTTCACTGCTGCCAATTTCCTACCATTACAACCAGGTAGCAAGAGCAGGGTACCATACCTTCCCATAGGAGAGAGAAGACAGAAGTCATTACAATTTCTAAATACTTGTACCAAGGAGAGAAAAAGAAACCAGTTGAAACTAGCAATGATTCGGAAAGGTGGAAATGGCATTAAAAATTCTAAGCGAAACTTTCCATTCCATTTTAACGATTTTTTTAAAATTAATTATTGATAACTAAAATGTTTCATATTTTACAGTTTAAAATTTCAGCTTTTGAAACTACTGTGGGAAAAGCTTGAGTGTCGGGGGTTGTGAAAATTTATCTGGTAGAATTCTCTGACTTTTTCTTCATTCCCAGCATCCTCTCTTCCCTTGCTTTCTATTTTGTGTCATTTCTATTAGCTCTTTTTCTGTATAACTACACTCCTCTTTAGTATATGCCCTGTCAAATTCTGATATCATTCCTCTTTGGTTTTCCTGACATCCATAAAGCTTGACTGCAAATGGGCCTCCATGAAGCCTTCATTATCACCACGACTGACAGCACTAGTTAGCCTTCTTGGAACATTAGGAAGCTCAGAGAATCTGGGACAATATCGGAGCAGAAGTTCTCTTTTCCATTTTCCATTCTGCCCCATCTTCTCTCTCGCCTTTTCAGCTGGCTTCTCATTGCTGATGAAGTAGAAATACTGTTTCAGAAAAGAGAACATATCCTCCCTTAAGTATTTGTGCTGGTAGTTAATGCATATTAAAACCAAATTACCTTCAAATAGTTCTCCTTTGCCTTTCCCCTTCCCTGATATATTAGAAAGCTGCACTAAAACAATTTGTGGACTAGTTTTCAAAGGGCAAAGTCTCACTCAGGACTCTTTTATTCCTGATTAGTCTGACCACACATTCAATACAGTGTAATTAAAGATCTGCTCAGCAGTGAGAGCATGGGAATTAAAGGGAGGAAACCTTGGTCTGATTTTTTTGATTTCAAGTATTTTTCCATCACAGTAATCAACAATATAAAGGCTTCCTCAGGAAAAAATCCACAAATCAGCCACATTCTAGCTTTCTTCAAATCTATAATTTTCACTGCTGTCCCCAGTTTGGATCTTGATGATGTTGGTTTAGTTTTGCACTTTCAATATTTTTTGGGTGTTTCTTGTCATAAAGCTCAAGTCTGTGAGTGGAAAGGAAATGTTTCTTGCACAAATGTGTTGGTGCATTCATCCATTCTAGTGGTGTCTCTACTGAAATAAATTTATTAAATTTGCAGAGACACAGTCAATTCCAAACACAGCAGGAACTTGATTTCTAGACAACGGCATTGTCCTACTTGTCCTCTACTGTTGTAGTCCAGTAGAGTAAAAATAAGAGAAATGTGTGAAATTTAGTCTACTGTCAACTGATTTATGTTCTGCTTAAGCAGTAGCAAGCAATTCTCCCATTTTGAAAGGAAAATAGTAAAGACCCCACCAAAGTGGACAGTGCAAATTATTAGCCATTTTGCATAAGAGAATGCTTGATTTAGCTTGTTTTTCAATAATTTGTGGATATCTATTATAAGGTAGTGAACTAATATCTCCTGAACTACCATCTGCTGAGGATGGAAAACATGTAATAACATCCCCAATATGGTGGAACTTGTCAGTTAATATGCAGATAGTGTGGGAAGCAACCCTTCACACAGATGTTAAGTAAAAAATAGACTGTTTACACTTATATGTGATAATTAGGATCACAATAAAATGACAACCTTATTTAAATAACAGAAATCCTTTTAGTCAAATGCCCAAGAATAGTTATGCTAAATATGTACCTGAAATATTTGAGATGGGAATGACATAAGAATCAGACAGCAGGTTTAGGATCTAGGTAGAGAGGAGCTGCTGGTTTCTTTGGCTTGCAGCTCAGCTTCCTGAGGTCAGAGGTACCTCACCAAGTTACTTGAACAGGACATACCTTTATTATTGCCATTTGCTTACCCAGGTATCCTTGCAGTTTTTCAATACCAAGTGTTATCAATTTAAACTTATCTAATCAATCCAAGTGAAGTCCAGAGCCTGGAGCAGGGCTATATGTTAATTTGCATTTGAGCTTCATTTTGTCTAATGCAATCACGTGGATATTGTCCAGTGGACAGCTCTGGTGACAGATGCAAAGGAACCCTGCTAGCCTGTGAGAACCAGCTCCTGCATTGCCAGCAGCATGCAAACTAGCTAGTTTGAAGACAATGCTCACGCAAAGTATGGTCAGAGCCAGATGCTGTCAAAGGCAGCAGGCAGCTGATGATAGCAGCACATGGTCCTGTGCTCTGTTTTGCTCACAGCAGCTCCCTGGAAAGCTGAGCTGAATGCTGCTGATACCAGGAGAAAAGATGGAGTGTGTGGCATGCAGGAATCTGCACCAGAAAGGTGTTTCTTATAACCATCCCTGCTTTGAGCCTTTTGTTTGAGCACCTTAAGCATTGCACAGACATTGTAAGCAAGGTACATGCTAATTACAACTACAAAGCAATTATTTATGGATATATTATTTATCAGCTCTAGACCCAGCAGAGCTAGGGTTAAGGAACCACTGGTAGTCTCAGCAGTAGAATCTTCACCATGCATTCTCTGGAGAACAGGCAAAGGTCCCTTAGCAGACAAAGGGTTGGCCTTTGCTGCTCCCTGGAGTTGATTTTCAGTGTGGCTGACTTGCCTTAGGTCAACCCTTTCTAGTATTTTCTGCTTTTCATGTTCATGCTTTGCCTCTTTAATCTTTAAGACCCCTGCCTCAATAATCCAGCCTCTTCAATTTTACCTTCTTATCTCATGTGGCTTGCTCTACAGACGGTTTCACAGCTCTTCTGCACTACACAATTTCTTCATCAGCCTAAGGCAAGGCTATGCAGCTGGGACATACTAGACCTGACCTGAGACATGGGGAAGGGAGTGTTAAAAGGGAGCCACAGAGCAAGTGTGTTACAGATACTCAGGTGTAGCAGATCAAAAGCTGACCCTGGACCAGACACGCAGAACCTTTTATCTCTTTCCTGAAACAGAAGCCATTACTCCTCTCGGTCTCCCACCAATAACTTCCCTCCAAGGCCCCCTAATGACAATAGTGGCAAGCTGGTACCACATAACAGACATCAAAATCAATTTTACCACTATAACTGAAAATCCATTCATTAACTGCTTTGCTTGGAGCTTATCATGGCCAGAAAAGTTGTTAGACAGTATGGTCAAAGTGCCCTAAGACAGTTTTGGTATTGGATGCCCAAGATTCGGTAGGGATGATATGAAAATAATCTATCTCTTCTCCTTGTATCTCTGAAACCTGCCTCCTGGAAAGAGCCTTTTCATCAGAGTTCCTCCAGCTGGAGGAACTCCAGGAGAGGAATATTATGCAGACAAAAAACTAGTTCATATGTTCTTTCCTTTTCTTAGGGAACAGCCTGCCAGAAGTGGGAGGATGACCATCTCTACTAACATTACAGTTACTTAGGCATAAGGTCTTGTCAGTGGATAGAGAGAGCAGAGTTCCCTTTGCAGGATTCAAACAAAACCAAGGGAAGACACAAGCCTTTGTTTGAAATCTGCTGAGATTGTGTATTGCAGGAGGCCAGAATCCAATTATCTAACCTCTCATTTTCAATGAGTTAAATGGCATTATATACAAACATGATTTGATGGTTTTTTTCATAAACTAAACTTAAATGTATTCATAACTTTTTCTTCAAGGCATAAACTGATTATTGAAAGAATGAAGGAAAAAGCCCTATGCCTAAATCCATGAATTGCATAATTCTGTTAGCTAAATAAAATTAATGAAGTCTTTAAAGCAGCATTGCTAGTTGCTTCAAGAGACAGAGAATAAAACAAAAAATCTAATACCATGTGCCTAAACTTTTTGGGTTTTGGCAGTTGGGTTTGGTAGTTTTCTTTGGTGGTTACTTGCACGAAGAGGTTAAAAATGTCAAAATGGCTTTATTAATCTAGCAGAGTAGAAACATTTGCACTTCACTTTACAGTCACTGAAGCTGATGGAAAATTTGCCAGTTACTTCAGTGGGAACAAAATAAGACACTTAATTGGAAACATGCAAACCATGATAAGAATATACCAATGTTAAAATGCAGTTCACTGAAAATTCTCTTATGTTTTAGAAATAATCTGATCAAGAATTGGAAGAGAAGAAGCTATCCAAAGTCAAAATGTCTGTATAAAAAAGCTCCTTCTGGTTTATTTGTTTCCCCAAAAAAATTAATTCAATGCAAAAGCATTATTCAACCTAAGTGAATACAAGGATTAATTTAAATATCTTACCTATTCATTAAAAATCCCAGACAAACATTGCAAATTTTCCTAGTTTAGGGCTGAAGTCAAATCAAGCCCATCCAAAGCTTTTTTGCCTTTTGCCTAATTAATATAGTCTGAAAAAATTGAATGTTATGTGTGTGTGGGGTAAACTTGATAAAGTATAATAGACATAAATGTAATGTTTCCAACAAGAACCAAAGTATGAAAACAACTTTGAACAAATTATGAAAACAAGATAAGAGAACTCCTTTCTATCGAGGAGGCTTCAATGAGATGTTGCTGAGTTCCCAGACCTTCACATCTTTGAACAAGGCACCTGTGAGTTTTCTGGATTGCATTCCTCTGCCTTTCGTATGCTTTGTGGATTTTGGAGCAATCTTATTTTTCTCTTCCCTTTCCCTGAGCTGGATGTAACAATGTAAGAATGATTTGGACAAGAAAATAGCGAATAGAAATTTTGGGTTCAAATGCATTTTGGTAGACATTCACAAATTGTTTTTGGGTAGTTGTAACTTAGTCTTAGCACTTGGGAATTTAAAAATTGCTTATATGCACCATTAATATTTGACAAGCAAAAGGTACCTGAACTAAAATTTAAATATTTTTATGCTCTGTCAAGCTCAAAAGTTAGCAGTATAAAAAGCATATTCATCCCTCTTAAATTGAGCCTTCTCACCCCCACTGCTAACACCCCCACCTCATTCTACCAGCAGTACTAAACACCACCCAGAGACCAGCTGGTATCCAGAATTACTGTCTGGGATATTTCAGTCATATGTGCAGGTGTTGAAAAGCATTTTAGTAGGGTGAAAGTAAACTTCAGGAGGGACCCATGGGCTTTTGTTTGTTCAGCCTTGCTGCACAGAGGAGGCCAGGGGCAACACTGACACCTTCTGATAAGAGGCGGGTACATCCATTCCCTTGCTATTGCAGAGAAAGAGGCAGGACGCTCTGCATCTGCAGGAGTGGGTAGTTCTCACATATTTTTCTATTCTACTTCTGTAATTTCAGGCATCTCCCCGAGCCCTTTCAAACATTGCACCTTTTCAATATTCAGCTTGATGCAAGTTTCAGCTTAAAAGATACACAAGAGAAGTAAAACAGAGGGATGAGGGCTGGCAGAGGCCTCTACTGGCAAAACCTACCAGAATAAATGCAACTGTGTTGTTTCTATGTTGAGGTCTTCCCATTTTTAGAAGTTCAGTTGCAAAATGCCAAATGTGGGAATTAGATTCAGGAAGTCATTAGGTCACTGTGGACACTGTGGATAAAGAGCCTGAAGAAACAGACTTGTTTTTCCAAAAGAAACATTTATAAAGAGACACAGATTTAACTGCAAAGGGAGAGCTATAAGGCAGCTAAAGGAGCAGATAATAAATAAAAATGCTTGGGCTAAGTAAGGAAATTTTTCCTTTACACATGTGAGTTGTATCACATTGCTTATGGGGAGAAAACCCAAAATAGAAGAATCTAAAAAACCGTGCTCACTGGAGTGAGTGTAATGGGATTCTGTTTGCTGCAGGAAATCCGGGAAAATACAATGCAGTGGTTTTCCATTCATATTACCATAGTCACAAAATCCACTTAGTACTAGTGACAACAACTTGAAGCTCCTGTTTATGTTTTGTCCAGGCCAAGCACACATCTGAGATCAGTGTAGGATTGGAGTATACATTATAAATTATACTAAAATCAAATTACCAGTGAGTGGATTAAGAGTAAATGGTTCTTGATATGCTCAGATCAATATCCTGCCCTTGTTCTCCCTAAACACATACATCACAACAGGTCAGGCTTCATACAGAACTTGGATTTCTGCCAGGCTAGTTTCTTTTTGAAGCTGTCTATTCTGGAGATGGGAAATCAGGAGAAGTGTTATGGGATGCTGGTCTTTTTTCAGCCAATGCACCAGGGATACTTTGCAAAGGAAAGTACAGGAAGAAATCATATATGCTGAGTTTCAACCTACTACTGTATCAGGGCTCAGATGCTATATTTATTTATTTACTTATTTACTTATTTGCTTATTTATTTACATGTAGGTATCTGGCAGGTACAAAACACTTTGTTTTATCCCACACAATAAAATAAATAACTTCATTTCTCAGTTACTTTATTTTCAGGATGAGGCACTGCAATTATGTTTCATAACTTGTAATATGGGCCTCAGGAGTCCTACAGAACAGTGGCTCTGAATAACAGCAGATATTCACCCTTTTTTTTCAGCTAAATTGCCATAGTAGTCATGAAAACTAATTTAATTAACAGAGGGGATCTAAGCTCCTTTTTTAAAGAGTGGCTATCTCTAGCATCCTAAATCCAGAGTCACAGAACCATAGAGACAAGCTAAGTTGTAAGGGGTCCACCAGAAAAAAACAATCAAAACCAAGACAAAAACCAAAGCAAACAAACAAGCAGAAGAAAAAGGTTTTTTTTATTATTTTTTTACTTTCTTCACTAACTGAGGTTTAAAAGCAGCATTGATTAGCAAGGAGGAAAATTAAATGCATTAAAATTTAAAATCAAGATGTAGAAATTGTTTCACTATACCAATTTGTGTTTAGCTTTCTGAGGCCTTTTTTTTTTTTTTGCATCATTCATTCATATCACTATTTCTCATTTTTAATTGGTACTGAAACATTGAATTTACTATGATTGTGCGCATGGTAGCTCCAGTATTCTTTCTTATGAAAGAAAGTTCCTTTTAAAGAACAGTTAGAGTCAAATCCAGCTGTTCAGCCTTGCTGTGGACTGCCTCAGCAACATCTCCCCAGACTTCAGTAGCAGCAGCAGGACATACATTCTGCTATTTGCAAATTTTTTCTGAGAAGAAAACCATTAATACTCATTTCAGGAAATTCAGATCAAAGCCATTTAACAGGATAAGCATTGGGAACCTACCAAATAGACCTGATTTGTGCAGAAGTCTATATCCAGCAACAATTTGAATACAGGGAGATTGCTTTTTATGTGGGAACTCTGCCTCAGTTTGGCTTTCATTCTTTCTTTTACAGCTTTTATATGACATAAGCCTGGGTATGATAAGTAAGCTTGGTCATTTCAGTGGCTGTTTTTTATTGCACACCTGCATTACTGACTGATACCACTACTGCAGCTGTATACAACTTCAACAACAACATATCTTTTCTGCACAGATGACATTATTTCCTTGTTCTTCTAAGGAATACAGTACCTTAGTCTCCTAATGAATCATATATCAGAAAAAGACAGACATCTGTATCAGTTTCTCTATATTTATTTCCACATAATCTATTTCATGTAATTGAATAATGAGGAGTCAGTTTATTGTCTGATTGAAACTTGCATGTTTAAGATGCAAGCAAGCAGTTGCAGAACACAACTAGCTCTGTTAAAATTTTAAGAAACATTTTTAAAATTTCTAGAACATTGCAACAAATCTATAAAAAAATTCTTTATCAAAGTCCAGTAACACAGCAAGTAAAGAGAAGTATAGGTGATGGTTTTAATGAGCATTTCCCACATTATCAATTATTTTGTTATCAACTTAAAAAACATTTTGTTGCTATGAATTAATCCAGCATGAAAGCCAAGTCCAACATTAAAAAAATATAAATCTTTAAATCACAGCACCCAGCATTATACCCTTTGAAATATACAGCTTTTTTTTAGTCCAACAGATAAAATGACAATGATTGTGATCCAGAGGTGCTTGCCTGTAATTTTTGGAGAATAATCTCATATGATAATGAAAATGGCAAAGGTAAAAGTCAAGGAAAAATACAGAAGTGACTAACACCAGGTGTAAGATCAAAGTATTGTGTAGAATAGCACACAAAAGTAAAAGTTGCCAAAGTCAGGAGAGCACCAGCAAGATGCACACCACTACTGGATTGGACAGCAACTCAGTGGGCCAGAACGCAATGCCCTTTGCTGAGGGTACAGGAAAATTGGAGTGATGGCAATATGACACAGCTGAGTCAATGCTGGGATAGAGTTCACTATGTAGTATATAGCAGAGCCCTTCCATTCAGCTTCCTACGCTTTCCTTTTCCTAGCAATGACATTTGTATGTGACACAGAAGAATTCAGCATCCATTAGTCTGCCATCATAGACTCCCAGGCTGGCAGGATACAGCAGTGCCCCTTCTAAGGTCATATATTTTTCATTCTTCTTTTAATGTTCATAAATGCTTTCATACATTTCTGACACTGACAGAGAAAACCTGCAATCTCAATAAAAGTATTGAACCCTGAAAATTAGACTCAAATTTATGTAGCAGTTTAGAAACATGATGCTTCATTCCAATATACACACATTTTGGAAGCACTGGCAAGGCGTTACTTGGTTAGGTTTCTCATGATTACAGCACACTGCTGTAGAAGGAGTTCAGGATTACTCACTCTCCTCATTTTTATGATGCATTATATTTTTTCTTTTGTTGCTGTGCCTCCTATATTCTTACAGTATTATGTTTCTTAATTTGAACTTATTTTCCAGGTGATCAGTTCAGTTGTCCAATGTTATTGTCCTAAGGATTTACAACCAGATCATTGTTTTTCAAGCACCATTTTTTTCTGTTCTAGTTTTGCCTCAGCTTTCTGTAATCTGAAACTAATATTTCTATTGTGGTCATATAAACTGCATCACTCAAGGCAATCCTGTCACACTGAGCAAGACCAGTCTTACTTGGTAAAAGTGCATGTTTCCAGATGCTCTGATATTTTACATAATAGAACAAAATGAAATGAAATCAAATCAAACCAGATCAAATAGAATTGAATAGGAATACCACTATTCTCAGAAGAGGTTGAGTTCTGAAATGTCTGCCCAGAAAGTAATCCTCACTGCATTTATTCACACCAGGAAAAACATAAAAATTTTAAAGTTGAAATCAAGCCATAGCAAACTCTGTCAGTAATCCAATTCTACATCCCTCTAAAACTTTGCCTACTCGGAAATCAGAACAGGGTGCAGAGATGTCCCTGCAGGGTTGTTGATACTGTAATAGCTCCCAGGACAAAAAAGTTGTTTTCCCACAGACTGTCATCTGGCACTGTGAAAAAACATGAACATGAACAGGTAAAGCATGCTGCCTTCTCAGCAGCAGCCAAAGGGCTTTTTCAGAAGTCCCTAGAGGATTTCAAAGGTGGTTGTATCAGAATACTGGTTATGGCTGGGAGAAAGCTAATGTTCTTCATAGTAGCTTGTATGGGACTATGTTTAATATTTGTGTCCAAAACAGTACTGACAACACAGGGACATTTTATCTACTAGTCAATAGTACTTACACAAGATCAAGAATTTTTCTGTGTACAGAATGTGTAAGTTCCTAATTTTGTCCATGAGAGCTGTAAATAGAGACTAGACAGAGTCCTCTTGTTTTCTCCTGTATCTCCTGCAAAAAGATTTTTTGAAAAGTACATTAAAAAGTTTTCTGCTTTCAGCTTATAGATAATCTTCAAATGACTATAAAATATTCGCATCATGTGTATGATCCTTAAATCTCCTTGCTACTCCTAGGTCATGTGAGAACATAAAATTGTGCAAATATAGATAGATAGTGAGTACCAACATACTTAAAATGCTGCTTTATTGTGGCAACCAAAGTTCTGGAAATAGAATTATTATGGGAAAAAATATCTCTAATAAATATTTTCTGGGTTATGCAACCTGGGCATTGTTCTCTTCTTCTTGCCCTTGAACCCATCTCTTCCAAGAGCTACATCTATTTTGAGTAGCACTCTCCTCAGCCACCACTGACAAAAGTTCTGTATATGTCCACATGCCCACATTGAGATGGCACAAAGCTAACTTTTCTTTTCCCCAGTGAAAGAAAAGGACAACAAGGGAGTAAAGGTAAGAGGAAGAACCTGTAGCAAACATTTCGTGGTTCAAGCTTGAAGGATCAGGGCAGGCTGCCTGTCACACAAAGCATCAACAGCAAATCCCCCAGACAACCCTGAGGCAGCAGTAAGGAGGGAGCTGGCTAGAAATGGGGTTTTAACAGATGGTTCTGCTAGAGCAGATTGAGCTTCACAGACTTGATATCTCACAACAAGAGATGCAATATGAAAATTACTCCAAAGCTTGCATGGAATTAATGAAGTTGGAGGAGAAACATTCATTCTACATAGGAGTAGGTTAAATTGTATGTTGTCTTCTGGATAGCTATGATTAGGCAGACTAGGATCTACAGCAATGAGGTTGAAATGCAGTTGGAACATGAAGAAGAGTTTTGGCAGAGGAATCTCTGAGAATTCTGGTAGTCTTTTGGGCATGATTGCTAACAGACTTATAGATGGAAGTGACATAAAATTTTGAAATAAAAGTTTTGTCAGATATCAACTAGGTGACATTAGAGATGAATGTGAGACATGATGTGAGGATACTAGAGTTGTGGCTGCCAAACTCTCAAACCAAATGCTATACCCCCAAAATATGTGACAATCAAGTTATCATGACATTTCTACATGACATTAGCTCATCTATTGTGTTCTCATTTCCAGAAAGAAGTAGTTTAATTTTTTTTAGTCTTCCATAATGATTCACAAAATGCTGGGCTACTAATTGAATAGACTGCTTTTGATCAGGAGTTCTTTGGCATAGTTTTCCCTCCCAGTGTGTCTGAATGTCTTATAAATAACTTTCAGCTCGATTGCACATAAATTTAAGGCACATTAGAGGTCATATGTTCCATTCATATAGTAATCCCTTTCTCAATGTGTATCAATTTAGGAACTTGCTACCTCTCTGAATATTTTGTGTGCAAATTAAAACTGTTTAAACACGACAATATTTTATAGTTTTAACAAATTAACTGGAGTAGGCTAGCGATCTCATTGTGAGCTACTGAATTTATTTATCAATATGACTATGCTAGTATGCTAGTAGTTTAAAACAAAGACCTGGAGTGAAGCTTTGTTTACTGCAGTACCTTCAGGTGGTCAGTGTTTCACCAGTATGACCTGGATGGAATGAGCTCAGTTAGGACAGGCAGGTTTCATCCACTGGAGGCTGTTTGCCTGTGAGCAGTTAGCTGCAGGACCCTATGCACTTTCAAGTTCTCTGAGTTCAGGAGAAGATTGCTCTTAGCTTCTGGCACTGAAGATAAACACAGATATTCATAGGTGATGGAGTTACTTCAGTGGTAGAATTTGTAGTGCCAGACTACTGGACTTCTAATATTGGCTGGTTTTGTCCTCCAGTTGTTCTATCTTTTATACGCTCCAGCAAAAGATATGTTACTTGGGTATGTTGCAGAATGGTTATTTGGCAGCTAAAACTCCCTTTCTCAATTTATAGTTTCAAAGTTAAGACAGCTACCTTATGATAAAAAAGCAAAATTTCACTTATGGGGAAAAAATCTAAAAAAAAATCTCTTCTTAAAAGAAATACATATATATATATTTTATATCTCCATGTAAACAGATTTTGGATAGGTTCTTTAAGTGAGGAAGTCTTTCCAGTCTTTCCTCCACCTTGATTCAACGCTACAATGATGGAATGACCTTTATTTTGAAAAACAGCTCTGCCTGTGAGATGGAGCTTCCCATGCTACTGGAGTACTTGACCTCTCTCTCTAAATTGTGAAAGAAAAAATAAAGTTAAAGAAAAAAAAGTTAAACTTAGGCAGATCTGCACTGCATCAGCCTGTCTGTTACAGAGTAATTAAACAGATGGATTTATGTGTTCATAAAGAGAAAAGGAAAAGTTAGCAAAAGAATACATGGGAGCCTACCTTATCAGCCCAAATTGGAGAAGAGGTTTGCTTTTGGATTTATTTCTGATCTTGATTTTTCTTAAATATGAAAAGTTGGTTCATTTTGCCTAAAATATCCTACCCAACACCATTCATCTAGTAAAGCAGAAGAGAAGGTGTAGGTGTAAGGGCTTATTCCAGGAAGTCTTTCCAGTAGCTGCACTAATGTTGTGCTCTGAGGAGTTTAACATTATTTCAATCAGTTGGTTTTAAATTCTGATATTCACTAACATTGTAGAAGATAGACTCAGCACGCCCTCTGAGTAGCTTTCCACTTTATTTTTAGTCTTTCTGAATCAAGTGACAGGGGGGAAGTGAGAAAGGCAGTCACAGTCGGGGAATATTTTAGAAATGTCAATAGGCTGTCCTAGAAACTAAAGCTGTGAGCTGCTTTCATTCCCTGCCCCTGCTCTGAGTCCTTCTATATCCCCATCATACACACAAAGCTCTCACTTAGAGAAAAATATTTGTGGCAAAATTCCTATAGTTTCTGCAAGGTATTATCAAAAATATTGGTTCCTTGGGGCCAAGAAGTATCAATGTATTTCATCAGCCAAGAAACTGAATAGGTAGAGAATGGGTGGAAAAAAAGTCATGTAGTCCTTTATAATAATGAAGGGTTAATAAGTAATTAAGAGTTGCAGATATGAACAATACTTGCTTTATTGCTATACATGCCCACCACTTCAAGGCTATAAGCTAGAGTGGTAAGTAACCTAACAGTCTGCTGGGATTTTTAACAGCTGATTAAAAATTTATTGAAAGACCTATTAATAATTTATTAACTTTATACAAACATTTATAGGTACTCTTAGATTAAAAGTCTGATAGAATAAATTTATGATAGAAAAAACAAATTCAGAACTTACCTTAAAAAAACACAAAAACATATTTAAGTAATGCTAATAATAATTAAAGTTGTTTTGTTTTAATGGGAGGGAGAGGAAAGGGAGAAGCTCTTCTGTTTTGTTGAACAAAGTACAACATTTACAAAATCCTCTTATTTTAAATAAAATAGTACTTTAACACTAATCTTTGAAATGGAAGGAACATTCTAAAGAGATTAGGCTTTTAAGGAGAGGTGGGTGGCTCTGGAAGACCTGTCTAAAAGGGATGGGATGAACATGAGTTGCTATATGACATTGAGACAGCACTGCTTTATTTCTGCACTTCAGAAGAGTGTTCCTTACTTGCTTTTTTGTTTCATTATAGAAAAAGATGGTGTGATCAGCAGTGCCACTCACTGTTTCACAAACATTGAATAAAATATTTGTCTTTAAAATATCTTACTGTAAGATGTCTTTTTTCTGTTGGCTGACTTACACAAGAGCTGGAAATGAGCACATTGTTTTACTGTTCATCAGATCCTGACATTTATTCTAGTTGTATATATAAAGAGTGATAAAAAAGAAGAGAAAAAACTTTACATGCAAGACAAAGGTCAGATTAATATTATCTGCCATGTGGTTCCTGCCCAAGAAACAGAGAAAAAGAGCTGCAGGAAAAAGGGACAAATATGATTTCTTATGTCAGAAATACAAGTCTGAAATAGATTTATTGGCTTTGTTCAGCATATAGACAAGTTCTGACAGTGACAAATGTACTTTCTGAAGGAAATCGAAGGTTTTTGTTGTTGTATGTTTTCTTGGAGTCAGGAAGTACTTTGCCTCTATCCTGTCATAATTATCTAGCAAATCAGCCATTGATTTTTTTAAAGTATGTTCTTGAAAAGTGACTTTTCTCTACAATGTATGGCTGTATGCTTTTAGTGTTTAATGCAACCACCAAACTATGTTCCTATGTTTAAAAGAACCAATTCAGCAGCAATTGCAGAAATGCCCTAACACTTCTAAGCTGAACCCTTTCTCTAAGCATGCCAGACCAGCTGTCCTGTGCCTGAGTATCTGTCACAAGCACAGCAATTGCAGCACACTGGGTGCCAATGTGACTATCAGGGGAAATATTTCCAAGCACCAATCCCCCTCAAAAGTGCACTCCCACTGACCTAAAGTTCTGTAGCATCTTCACTGGTCTGCAGCCCTCTTATCTGCTACTAGCACTGCTGGTCTCAGAGCAGAAAAGATGCCAAAATAATACTCAGTGAATGCATGGGAGGCCATCTGCAGAGAAGAAGGCTGGCACCAAAATACGTCTTATTCTGGATATAGAAATGTATGACACCCAACTGCTGCAGCCAGGTACAGAGGTGCAAGAGGAAGAATTGCAGAGGAAGGAAGGGCAGGAGGAGCAGAGCAGAGGGAGCATAGCTATGCACAGCTTCCTAAACCTTGGCCTGGGGCAAGCAGGGAAAGAGATGAGAGACAAAGCTTGTTACCAGGCACCTGAGCTCTCAGTACTGCCCTAGCTCCCTTAGGCATTTGAGTGTTACCTAAGAGTCAAGGAAGTAGCTCCAGGAGCACCTCTGTCCTAACTTTTTCAACCTTCATAGCATTAGATGAATATTAGAAAAATTAGGATCTAGGGCTGCTTGTAAGATCCAGGGTGACTAGTTTCAGTGTGGACAGCTACCTTCCACACTTTCATATCTGGGATGCCTATTGACCATGCATGGAGCTGTATCCCTGCTGTTTCTCAGGAAATAACAAAAGTGGTAATCCCAGCAAGTCCCTTTGAATGCAGGGTCTCAGTGAGTCATACCAATCAAACTTCTTTAAGTCTGCTTCTGGTTGGTGCTTTCAAATATACTTATATACTTTCACTGCTAAATGTAGCTCTTCAAACAGCACTTTTACAAATACAGTAAAATGCTTTCTATCACTGAAAAGCTGGGGAAAAATAAGATAATGAAAAAATTGTCCCATGATGAGCAATTTAGATTCATATTATCTGTCTTTTTTATCTAGTTTTTAAACTTCCTTTTCTCTGTTTATGGATGGAATGAAAAACTAGGATTTTTCTTTTCCAGGTCAGCTAATGAAATGAAGTGGAAATATGGATATAATGTTTGTGTCATATAAATAGTCATCACTTTTCTAAATCTGTTCTTGTAGCTACAATGTAACAATGCATTTATTTTTTACCATGTTTATTTTTACACTCAGCTGTGACATATAATAACTCAATTTTAAATGACACATTATTATTATCCCTGTACATTAGTTCATCTCTAAATTTTCCAAAGAAAATTAATGTATTACTAGTATGAAATTGGGCAAAATATAACTCTGGTGGTGTGAAGCCATAAAAAACTGTATCCTGTACCATTGAAGTTAAAATGACTGCTGCCATGTACTTAAATAAGAACAGGAGTGGTCCTCTGGTCATCTGGGGCTTTGATAGGAAGAGACATTAACATAAGGTTAATTAAACTCAAGATAAATCATTAAACCAAAATACACAGAAAGGTAGATGAGAGAGGATAGAGAACAGAATTAACACAAGTTAAGACACAAAGAAGAAAACCTTATATTTTATTTTGAATTAAAAGTACACATATATAGTACAGATACATTTATATATCTGAGGTACCAACAGTTTTCTTTTGAAAATCTTTGGTCAGAAAGAAATGAAACAGTAAGTATAAAAATCTCAGGCATTCTCATTTCCTCAAATCAGTAACATAAGTGAAAACATTGAACAGAGTGCTGAAGGGCAAGGTCTCATTCACTTTAGGTATTTCCTTTTTTCCTTTTTATTTTGGTTGGTTGGTTGGTTGGTTGGTTGTTCTGGGGGGGTTTGTTTTTGTTTGGTTTGGGTGTTTTTGAGGGGATGTTTTTGGGGTTTTTTTTGTTGCTGCTGGTTTTTGGGAGTTTTTTTTTGTTGTTGTTGTTGTTTGTTTGGTCATTGGTGGTGGTGGTTTGTTTGTCTAGGCTTTTTATTGTGTTATATCCTGAAGGTTTGGGAAAAGAGATACTTAGTGTCTCTTGGTAAACGAGGCTCAAGCCCTTCTGTAATCCGTGTTTCATTGTATAAAGGGGAAGCTTGTTCACTATACCCTGAACAAAACAGAGCAAGAAAGAACAGCATCAGGGTGTGCCAAGGGCGGTAGTTGGGGCAGAGCTGTGCAATGTGAAAGAACAGGAAGCAAGAAGTGAAAGAAAGCAATCTGTCATAGATACATCATGTTCAAATTAGCAGTATAATATTTCCTGTCCTTCCTGTCTTTCTCTGACTTAAAAAAAACCCCAAAATACTCTAATCCTGGACTCAGACTTTGCACTAAGTCATTTAAGGCTGGTTTTTGGTGGACTTTAATTTTATAGTGAGGAAAAGTTCCTACTGGAAAACTTCTGGCCAGTGGCAGCCTCAAGAGAAAAAGCTTTTTCCTGGAACTTGTGAGTAAAGATCGGAACAGATTATACAGGTCAAGCTGTACACAGGTCAAAGCAAGAGTCAAGCTTTTTGTTCAGTAGATTTGCTGCTAATTGTTCATGTAAGAAGACACAAATGGGGAATCATACCATCCCCCATAGAGAGATGTCTTGTTGCTCCTTATTCCTATGTCTGAGCAAACAAACACACATGTACACCATCCTCCCACCATGCACATTTTTTCATCTATTAATCTATAGAGAGATACATATATTAGCCTCCATGCCTACTATCTATTCATAGAAAAAGGGTTTTTTTATATAAAAGATTTATAATTCCTGATTGTATCAGGTTTCCTTCCTAAAGGCATCTAATCCATCTGCACAGTTATCACATTTTTCTGATCCATTTTCCTCCCTGCACTTTCCAGTGGTCTCCAGCTACCACCATGGTGGATGCTAGAGCTGTGCTCTGGTTCTGCACTCCTGGCCCCACTGGAAAGTGTTCACTTCACAGCCTGGAAGAGAGCCTCCATTTTATTTCCTCTATGTCCTTCCTTTGGAAAATAGTGTCCATCAATACATTTTGCAGCCAGCGATGACACAGAAGTATAGGATTTAGGAGTAGATGGGGAAAATAGAGTTGGAAAAGAGGTTAAGAGATCATCTACCCTACAGAAAGACTAGAGCATTCTACCTCTCTCTAGACCTTAGAAAGCCACCCGGCTTATTCTAGCCATCTCTCAAGGATGAAAAAACCAAACACAAAAAAACCCTCAAACCCCAAACAAAAACAAACAAACCAAGCAAATAAAATCCCCACAAAATACTATATACAGCATTTTGCTATTCAACTATTCTGCCTGCTGGAACTCATTTCCTAACACCTGACCATTTTGCAAATTAAGCTCACTGCTTCTTGTTCCAGCTAAAGTGACTATGACAAGACCGTTTATCATCATAATCTTGGAAACTCACCTTGCATGTATTTAAAATCTATTGTTATGACTTCTTTGCTCTAAACTAGATAACTCAGCTCCTTCAGATTTTCTTCAGAAATCATACTATTTAGACCTCTAATAATTTGTGTTGTTTTCCTCCAACTGTATCTTGTGCTACAATCTTCTCTCACTGCATTCATATCAGATCCAAATAACGGCATTATTCCAAATCTTAAAGGCTAGATATTTGTACATACAAGTGTGATATTCACAAGTTATTTCTTTTTTGCTTTGTTGTGATTTCTTTTTTTTACAAAATCATTGTATTTTTATATGTGTTCACTCTGCTGTCAACCACACCTCTCAGATTTTATCCAGGTACTCCCCATCTTCTGTCTGTAAAGATGATAATTTCTACATAGTATAAAACTTTACATTTATCCTTATTAAATTGCATCTGCTTTTCCAATTTGTTGAAATTATTTAAACTTCTAATTTTGTCCTTCAAAGTGTTTGCAAGCCTTCTCAACATGTAGTGGTTCGCAAGTTTTAAAATCTGTGTTCTTTGTTCTCTACTCCACTTTCCAATACCATTAATTTAAGTTCTGAACAGAAACGGCCCTGGAAAGACTGCTTCAGTTTGGGAACATAGCACTGACATGACTCCTTAAGTACATTTTTCCAAACAGTTATTGGGATGTTTTACCTTTCCCTCTTTGCCTGTTGCCTGCTCTGTTTCAGATGGTTGTTCTACTTCTTACTAAGCCTTGTTTTCCTAACGTTCCTATCTGGATGAACCACAGCACATCTTCACTAGGACATATTACTTTCCACTTTTACCATGGCTATAAAATCATTGAAGTTTCCAGTCAGTGGATCCTCCCAGTATTTTTTCCAATTGATAAAGTTTAGCTTGTAAATGAGAGAAAGGCATGAAGTGAAGACCTAACAGCTGATCACAGTGGGGGGTTATTTATTTAGAAAAAAGGGTGTCAAGAGCAAGGAAATGAGAAAAAACTCCTCAGAAGTTAGATAATCCCTTCTAAACTTTGTGCTTAATATCCTGCCAGGGTATCAAATATTTTGTCCCATATTTATGTGTCACTTTTCCTTACGTGATATTTGTCCCATTATGCTTGGGAAGTACCAAAAACTCGTGGCTGCTAGTAGAATATAATGATTAGCAATAATATGAAAAAATAAAAAAAATGATAGATTCATTAATTTATTTTCTACATGACACCAATAAATTTTAGCACTTGATCAATACAGTCAGTCGAATTCTTCATTTAGACAGTGTCTTTTTTCATATCTTAGTTCACAACATATTATTTGTACAGAGAAAGACAGAGAAATCTGTCATCTGGAAAACTAAAAAAATTTAAGATAGCCAACCCTGGAACAGAGTTTTCTTGGTTGCCTTGTTCATGATCAATTGTATCATGAGCATGCCAGATAAAAGTAACCAGATATTTCAGGGATTTTGTTAGGAGTCATTCCCTTAAAGCACTTTTGTTTTGAGTTTGTTTTCATTCCAGATATACATTTCATACAGAAAATCATAAATAATACTTCATATCATAAAAATATGTGGTGTACAAAAGAAGAAATCAAAATGAAACAAATGGATAGATCAGACATGAGATTCTCATCAGTATGTGTGTCTTACTCCATATTTCTCACAATCAAAGTAAATCAATCATTTTTGACCATAGATAGATAGATAGATAGATAGATAGATAGATAGATAGATAGATAGATAGAAGGCCATTGAAAATTGTGGATATATAGTTTTTAAAATCCATTCAGCTTATGCAGAAGCATGAAGCAGTGCAGCTACCAACCAGTATAAGTGCAGGGCGTATTTTTTGATTTCTCTCCCTTCACTCCCTGATATTTGCAACAGTAGCTTTATTGAAACTTGTTAAATTAAGTAGAAGGCAGTTCTCTGCAGAAAAGGCTTTTTGTCTCTGTTCATCAGCACAATTAACACAATGGAGCCAGAGTCTGAAATGGAGCCAGCTGGGAATCAGAACTAGTGAAGTAACAATTCAAGTAATAATCATATTTTCAGTTTTAATCATTAGAAGCTAGATTTATTGCACACTCAAGGTTTCGGACTGGAAAAATTCTCTGCCAAAAAAAGACTTTGCATAAGGAATGAAACAAATTCAGTGATGAGTCAGATGTGGTTATACAGAATCCAGAAAGTCTAATGGACTTTGGCTTTGTCACATGGCTCAGTTTGCACCAGGTAATCTCACTGCTTAATATAAATCTTCATCCATTTCTTGTACGCTGATAGTATTGAATGCTAATTATTATCTCTTTTTTCTTTTGAGCCCTTATGTTACAAGAAAAGAACTTAGACTTCAGTTTGTATTTTTAATTATCATTTTCTCACTGCATCTCAAACTATGTGAACACAAGAGCAAGCTTGTTAAAAGAGTTGGATGAGTGAAAAAGTGTAAAATATGTCTCACTCTGAAACACTTCTGTTGTCTATAGAAACTAGACTGATGGAAAGATTTTTTGTTAAACTGAATGAATTCACTAACAGTTGTCTTATCTATTAACAAGACCACTGGTTCCAGCTTTTGCAGAGAAATAGCTACTAAATTTTTTCTTCCCAGTAAAGTTTCCTCATCACAGCAGTGAAAGGGCTGAATGGCTTTTTTTGAACAGCTCTGTCCACACACCCAGCGTTCCTCTGCCTCTCTATCTAGTGACACCAATTTTCATGGTGGTATGCCCTTCTGAACCTCATAAATATGGCCAGAAATTATGCTTCTTTACCACTGAGTGGTAAAAGATATTTTTATATGCCTGTCCACATATTTTACCAGCTTTCCAGATCACAGCTGGATTTCTTTCCATTATCTATAGGGTATCACCCCAAAATTACTGTGGTAATTGTATTGTTACAATGAGGCAGTCTAGCTGGGTGCTTTTTAGCCTTCATGTGCTCCCAAAGATAAAAAGCAAATTAAAATGCTCTGGGTTTATACCACTACCCCATCCCCACCCTGCTTCAAATAATCCTGCTGTGACAGCTAAGGAGAGCAATATATGAGTAATCCAGCAGTGTAACGCACTAAAACATTTTGTAAAGATTGTAGCATTTTGTGGTGATAGGTCCTCCATGTGACAGCGCTCTGTTTGCAGCATGTGCCCTCCTCTACAAAGCACTGTTTTTGAGGAGCCATTATATAACGCCTTCCAGTTCACAAAGAGGGATGGCACAGGCCACGGGGAGCCGCAACCCACGGCTGAATTTTATAAAAGCAATTTCATTACTGTTATGTATTTCCCAACATGGTGTTCAAAATCTGAAACAGTATTTTATTCAACCTATCAACCTGAAATTTCAGAAGATGTTAAAAACTTCCTCAAAGTGACTGTGTTTTGAACATTTACTTTTCCCATTGTGTTAGTGAAAGTGACAATAAAAGTTCTTTAATAAATCCTAAGACAGGCTGCTTATATTTGCCAAGTTTTAGCCTCTTTAGTACATCAGTGTTTTCTCTTACATGAAATGAGAAATATTATTGACTAGCTCATATCTGTCAGGGTTAAAAATACTATATTTATATCTCATTATAATCCATTCATCAGCTTCCAGACCCTGGGTACCCTGGGAATGTCAAAACTCCACATGATGTCTCTGAATGCCAGATTTTGCATTTGGATATTTGGAGTAGCAGGAAAAGTGTACAACCACGTGTTATAGCAAGAAAACTCCCTGTTGACTGCATAGCTGCAGGGGTTAGCTCAGAAGAATACATTTTCCCCAAATGCATGGCATAAATTAAACTCAGAAAACTACTTCTGTATCTGCCTTTCTTTCTCTTTTTTTTTTTCCTTTTCCCAAAGAGAAGTGAAATGTACTTAGTGTCTAAAATACCAAGATTTGGCTGCATCATAAGCCCTGAAGACACAGGATGGTCAATGGGTCTTGCACATCCCAAGATCTGACCTTTGTGAAAGAGGAAAGATTAGAATTGGAAGCTGATAGTTGGGTCTCAGTTACAGTTCAGGATGCATTCATAATTTTCTCGTATTTTGGTGCTCTGATATTTCAAGTTCAGAATTCAAAAAGTTTTTTTTCTACAGAGATACCAGGATTTTGTTTTTGGAATATTCAATCTGCTTTCATACGGCTGAGAAAGCACACTACTTTAAAACTGGAATCATCTAGGCAGTGACAAATAAAATAAGGGTAAATATCTGTGTCAATAGCTAAGAAGTTAGTTTTTTTGGCAAATCCCTGCCTTCACAAGAGGGTTTCTATTCACTAACATATTTTCATATTTTCTCTTTGACTCTGGACAGCGTGGCTGACTGGGGAGCGCCATCTTGGAGCTGCCGCCATCTTGGATCTGCCACCACCTTGGATCTGCCACCATCTTGTGTGGACACACTGGTAGAGGCCTAGGAAAATTACAGCCAGGAAAATCATTCCCAGGCGGGAGTTTCTCCTGGTTCTCTCACAGATCTGCTCCCAAGCTGATAACTTATTCAGCTCCGGTAGGAAGATCATCTCCCAGGATGATAATTTGGTCAAAATAAAATGAAATTAATAAACATTAGATTAACACCTGGTACCAACCGTGGGACTCATACTGAAGTACAGTCCCAGAGGCATTTTCTCAATTATCCAATGAGCAACTGTCTTAACTCTACAGAACATACTATAAAAGTACAAATCGTGCTCTCAATAAATGCCTTCTTTTCCCTAAAGAAGTCTGTGTGTGTTACTGTCATTACTCTCTCTCTCTCTAGCACAGCACCACCATCTTGGATCTGCTGCCATCTTCCCTTGGTCTCCCCACACGGTGGCTGCAGGCCCGCCATCTGGGCGGGGCTGTACCCCCACAGTTTGGGGGTCTTTTTGTTTCAATGGGTGTACTGGGATTTAGCAATTTTGGGTCCAGTGATTACTCAGGGATTCTTGGGGGTTTTTTTGCCTGTTACTGTTTAGCTTATTAGTAAACTGCTATGTTTTTCACTTACATCAGCTCCTATTTTTTTCTCCCTATTGGTGGAAATGGATTGGTTGAAACTAAGGGAAGGAACTCCTTTTAGAGTGTCCACCTCTTAAATTCTCTTAAACTGAGACATAGTTACCTCTGCTTTATGGGGAAAAAAGGCACCATACATTTTAGAAACATAGCTAAGAATTAAGAAATTAGTGTGCTTTTAGGAGTAAAGATGATGATTCAGTGAATGAAACCTCTCATGTGATAGGACAGTTTCTCTTTTGAGTGGGTCAAGAGTGAATGCAGTCTCAGAAACTCTCCTTGCAATGCAGCATAAATCCAACTTACTGATTTCAGCACTGGGTGACTGGATTAAACTCCAGAGCTAGCAACAGAGCAAACATCTGACTAGATGATGAATTGGTGCTTTCCAGACTGAGAATCTGAAAATTTAAGAAATCCACAAGTCACATACTCTCATAGGAGATGAATACCATTTACCCAGCATGTGCATGTGCATCTACAAGTTATCCCCACATGAGTAATGTCTAAAGGTTCGTATTTCATTTTGTTTACTGTCAAATGTGTTGTGAGCCAAAAGCCCCTTCAGAAATGTGCATTCTCAAATAAGCTGTACTATCTGTCTGATAGATGAACATTTTAAGTGTATGCAAACATTAAAGGACAAACTGTGATCCATAATTCGTCCTACTGAAGATAAGGCAAAGTGGCAGCAGATTATCTACTGGCACATGATAGTGCCAAAGACTACTGCAAGTATAGCTCTTTATTTGACTAGAATGATGGTTTTAGCTTTATGTTTTGTACATCATGCACAGAAGTCCAATAGTGTATAAATGAAAAGGGATCATTATATAAAATGAAGGGTCGACAGTGGAATACACTAATTCTTTACATACCACATGGTGATAGCCCTGAAACACAACAATTTCTATTAAAAGTAATGAAGTAAGGAAAAGATTATATACATAGAGATAGTTTTATGCAGCGGTCAGTGCTTTAAGATATTTATTCAAATACAAAAAATGTATTTTTAAGTGTCTCAGACATCTCGTCAAAATTTACAGTGCTGCCAGCTGTCTTCCAAACACTGCAAAGCTACGGTATGTAAAAAGCTTTTTTATAAATAACCCTAAATTTGAAAACTTATCCATTTTCATCTTAGAAAACTATTTCCTAGACTTAAAGACTAGTCCCAAATGAAAAGGAGAAGCCTTCAATTACTCTCACAGACTGTATTTCATATCACTTGCCCATATATATTTTTGAAGCGAATCTGGGTGATAAACTCTTACCCTGTGAGACTGTCAATTCTAGTCTATCACCTCATATACATATATGCTTTATAAAGAGAGATTCAAAAACATTTTTCTTATTTTTTTTTAACTTTGGGATTGAAATAAAGTCTAGAGAAACTTAAATCTCCCCGGTTTTCTTGGTTTGAATCTGTTTCTCAGAGCCAAGATAAAACAAATTTAGGGCTCCACAATCCTAACTGCCAGTTATTTCAAGGGGAAGTTCATAAAGTTTTATGGTAATGTGAATACCCATTTTTAACCATAAAGCAGGTGTTTGTGATATATTAAATTTAGGTTAATCAAATTAGGGGAGAAAAACAAAGCAAACAAACCTTGATACCTCCTAAGGGTTCTTATGTTCATTTCTCAGTTCATGTGGACTTATATGAAGAGATGGCCAAAAACCAAGAGAACATATGTCTGTGCATGCTCCCTGCTCAATTTTTGCACAGGTTGATAAACAGTGGAAGAAGTAAGTCACTTAGAAATGAGAAAGGTCTGTCTTTCATAGGCAAAGGCAGTCTTAGAGAATTTATTTTTATGGAAAAGCTTTTATGTCCTGAGGCTCCAGCACTTCAGGCTCTGGAGTTTTGCACAGGGGAACACTGCTTCCATTTCTCTCATATTCCTCCTCATCTCTCCCAGCACCTTTGGACTCAAAAGCATAGAGGCAGAAGTAACTAATTGTTACAGGGCGCAGAATGATGGGGGCCATAAGATGATAGCAGAAGAGTGGCCTAAGTTCTTTGTCCATAGCTGGCATAGGAGGCAGGACTTGGGATATAGCAGTGGATGCACTCAATGTCTTCTTCCAGGTCTAGGTCTCCTAAGGTACTCTGCACTCCACCTAGGCCCTTTCAAGAAAGGATGGGAAGGCATATTCAGTGGTGCGTGTGTGGTGGTCAAATAAATCATCCCATCTGCAAGTTAATTCATTTTGCCCATCCTTTTTTCTTCTTTTGCATTTTGAACTGTGTGCATCCATTTTCAATGAGCTGCTGCTCCAGCTGTGAAGGGTGTAAATACTTGTAGCCACCCCTGCTGTTTTGAATGAGGACTCAAAAGTATAGAAGCAATGAAACATGGACCTCCAGCAGAGGAGGAGGAATACGCTGTTTGGAGAGTGTGGGAGAGTAAATATGAAGCAACATCTCTCCTGGGAAAAGAAAAGGGGAGTGGGACACTTGGCACTGCTGCTCTGCAGGCTGGGGGCATGGGCTTCCCTTCTCCCAGTACTTTGAGGGCTGACTTGCTGAAGGAGGCAAGATATCTGCTGATGCAAACCATTGCTGATAGCAGAGGCAGAAAAAGGGAGAGAATGGCCCTGTTGACAGGAAATCAGAGTGCTTGACATTGCCTCTCAGGAATTGCCACTGATCCCATAAGCGAGGGTTGAGCAGCACTGTGAGATGGATAATTTCGTGTACACTCAGAGGGAGCCTGAGCCAGCTCTGAGCACTCCCATCAACAACTGACAATGAAGCAAAGAGGTCTCAGAGACTGCACAGAGCATATTGGTGAGCACCATAACCTAGCCAAAAAGAAATGAAAAAATCTGACTCAAAAATGTGGATCAGGCACTAAAATAAAAAGGAAAAACAAAACAACCCAAAACCCAACAACCTCCAAAAGAATACTGACATAAGAGCCAAGTGCTAACCCTTCTATGCACTGGACAAGGGAGAGATCTGCTGTGGACCAAAGCACATACTTGATCATGTAGATCATAGTATGGGCATGCAGTTGAAAATTATCAGCAGAGGCAGTGAAAATGAGATTATACTACAGCTGCAAATGCAGATTTCTGACATTTTTTTCTTCAGGGAGATTGGTTTTTGGAAACTTAATGACATTCTTAGAATGCAATTGTTCATAGTAGTGCTGTGTGATATTAAAACATGGGATTGTGTGAAACATGACTATGTTAATGAGTATCTGCTCATAGCAAGTACTTAGTGACCCATTTTTCCCTTAATTTCTCATCAGATCCAGAAGCTACATCCATACTAGTGTGATTTCTTGTAGTGAGAAGTCTTATTTTGCAGGACCTTTTTCCAGGGCAGTTTTGATAAGAGATGTTATTTGATACTATTAAATTAGTTTAACTCCCAGCATGGCAGGAACTCTTCATTTATTGTAGAACTGCTGCTCTGTTCTGGATGGTTTTATCTTCTGAATAAAATGCACATGAAATGGATTCTATTTCATGTGTGTTTCAGGCTATGGCTGGGTACATATCTGCAAACTTGACTGAGTTCTACGTGTGGTGAGGTTCTGTACATGGTATTGTGATGTTCTATGACAGTACATAGCCACCACGACCCAGAACTCTAGTCCTGCTTGAGTGACAGTTTGACGATAGCAGGCTGGCCCACAAAGTCATTCCTTTAAAAAAATCTATCAAAACAGGTGTAATTATTTAATCCTCTATATTTCAAACATTCTATGGTGTTCTTTTACCTGTCTTTTTCTGCTGTACTAATGAAAGAAAAGTGCTGTTCTGTAGTTAATTTAAAAAAAAGTTAAATACTGTGTATTTGATTAATTCCCCTCTGCCTCTTATTTTCTGCTTTGTGTTTTCCCCTGCTTTTCTCATCATGCTGGTTCCTAAGGTGAAACTGCTTGTAGTCAAAGCACCGAACTTAGTGCTACAAGGATCAGGAATTCTTTGGTGGATAAATGCAAACTCTTGTTCTCACTTTTGTCTCTATTTCGGTTTTATTATAAACCTGTATTTTCATATAGAAGTTCAGCGCAGGCTTGCATGGAGAGATCAGATCAAATACAATTATGTTTTGTAGCATTTCACATCCAACATTTGAAAATCAAGGATTTGTTTGAACACTGACTGTTAAAATATAGTCAATATATATGCAGCATTTCAGAACACTTCTGATGTATTTAAGGGCATGTGTAAACCTACTACTGATTTTTTCAGCCGCAGATTTTTAGAGAGGATGCAATTAACTCTTAAGAGGAAAGCTATATAAGAGGAGAACACCCATGAAATTTTGAAATTAAGAGGATACTTCTGACTTTTCACTTATATCTAGAAATACTTCCTAGAAAATATTTACAGGACAAATTTTCAAGTACAAAGTGTTCTATTAAATGAATAAGTATAATGATTTTGGAACTTTAAGACTTTAATGATTGGAATAAATTTTCAAAAATTTTACTAAAATTCCTGTAAAATTGACATTATTTGTATGCTCTGCTACAGGTACAACTAGACTTTTTACTGCCAAAAAAAGTGTAATTTTGTTATTACTAACAGCTTGTCATTCTTCAATTCTCTGAGATGTGTGGAGCTCAAGAGTGCTTTTAATTATAGCTCATGATAATTAGACTTCCTTTTGAGTAGAAAAATGAGAATGGAAGGGAAAGCTTCAGAAGTAGTTGCTACTTTGAAAAGACAAACAAACCAACAAACCAAAAACCAATGGAAATGCTCATAGACCCTCAGTGGAAAATATTTCAAAATTTCAACTAACATTTTTTCGTTTTAGAAACTACTTTAAAAGGATGTCCACATGTACATTCACTATTATATTTCTGTGAGCTGTCTGATATTAACATTATTGTCCCTTTTGGTCTGAAAAATAGCACCATCTTGAAAGAAGGAAAGTCTTGCAGCAGCCAACGCAAGTCCACTTTGGGGAAAGCTGGGATCTGCTCTTGGCTCTGTGATTGACTGTGGCTTTGTTGCATAAAGTCTTTGTTTCCAATCTATAATAAAGGAAAATCAATGTGTCTCTACCTCACAAGGGTGTTGCAAACCTAAATTCATTCGCATGTGGCAACTGGTACAACATGATGGAAACTCAATATAAATTGTTACATATATTCTGTTACTCCCAGTGGAGGGCTTTCGTCCATGAAATTGCTGCCGTACAAGCAGCGCTGGACAAATTGCAATAGGGAAGAAAAAATAAGAAGTTTAAAATAAAAATAAAAGTTTTAGCCCTGGAAAGTGAGGCTAAATCATGAATGTTACAAAAACAATGAATAGAATTTTAAAAAGCTCACTTCCTTCTAATGGAGATGGTTTGTCTCCATAGGCATGGTGTCAACTGAAAAGTAATATAAGTAGCAAAAAAAAAAAAAATGTTCATTATAGTTACTATTAGTTGCTAGAAAAATATAACTGCTTAACTGAAAATTATAATCAGGTCACATGGATAAACTACATCTGTGAAAGGAGTCCATTTCAAAAAGTTCATGTTTATATAACGTTCTCCACAAGAGATGCCTTAGCTGAGCCCTTCCCCTGGGGCAAAGTGCTGCAGTTTCCATCATAACATATGGGAACATTTTCTGGCCCGTTTCCATAGAATTTTATTCTTTATTACATCTGCTGGAGTCTTATGCCCTCCTAGCTTTGATGCATGTCTCTCTCCTTGATATTTTTTATGCCTGTTATCCATGCTTTGTGTGAGGATATTGTTGTCCAAACATTGTGCTTCTTTATGGAGATTTTCTTTGAAAATTGTGTAGGGTGATGTTTGGAAGTTTGGGACAGGTAGTGCTCCTGTCAGGGTCATAGGCTATCTCTTCAGAGAAAATGTTTTATAAATATAATAACAGTGTATGCCCTAGGTGGGTTTTCATGAGAGTTTATAAAACTGACTGGCAGGTGAGCTCTACCTCTTCCTTCTATTGCCTGTCAACCACCATCAGCTATTGTCTGCTAGACTCTGTGACCCATGTATTTTTCTCTGATTTTGAGTGCGTCAGAGATGTGGATCCACACCCCTCTAATTTTTTTTCTCTCTGCAACATTTTTTTGTAGCTGTACAAACTATTACTTTTAAAGTTCTAAGCATATTGAGATCCATCCTTTGGCTATGCAGTTTTGATGAGGACATACTTTGCAATACCTGAAGGGGAAGGGTGATATTCCATGTGAATGTCTGTACATCCCTGTTGGAACCCAGGAGCCTGGAAGTTTTGAACTTTCTGTGCTTTCTGACACTGACCCCCTGGATAATTCTGCTTTTGACTTGAGGCCTTGGAGAAGGCTTCCAAATTTAAGTGATGGAGTTAGAGTCATGGGTGTGTAGTGTTGTCTGCTTCTGTCTTCTTCCTTCTTCTTCATCGTTTCAAGTAGTAGTTTTTAGTTGGATAGTTAGTACTGCACAGCGAGTCACAGAGGTTTGGTTATTGGGTCAAAAGTATAAATAATATAGGTTAGTTCTTTATGAGACAGTTTAGCTTTAAAAGACCTTGTGACTGACTAGATTCAGCTCCATTTTGCTTGCTTTATATGGTAGCTAGAAGTGTTGCTGAACTCTCTGTGCTTTAGATAAGGTTTAATAAACAACCAAGTCCAAACACAAGAATATTAATCTCCTTCATGTTTTTAATCCTGACTTTGAGTGAAGACAGAAAAAAATTAAGCCAAGCCACTAATTAAGCAGTACAACTAGCCCTTTACTCATCCCCACTGGGAACACATGTCCTTCAGTGCTGCTGTGATGTGCTGAGGGTGGGGCACAGGGTCTGTCTGAAGACCCTGCACGGAATCCTACCCACCCATCTCCTCATGGATTTTGGGCCATGCAGATGGCATGAGCTGTGCTCAGGCTTGCAGTGTCAGTGTCTGGGCCAAGAGAGCAATGCAAAGCCTGCAGGATCTATCCCAACCCTTATCAGCTCCTGCCTAGCTATGGCACGTTAATGGATAATAATAATGGATTTAATTGTGGACCTGTCTGCATCCCAGGGCCATGGAATTGTGCTTGCAGTGGTGAACAAGTTGACAAGGCAGGAGGTTTTGTTCCAGTAAGAAGTTGTTCCCAGCCCCTCGGACCACACACTTGGTTTTGCAACATACCTTTCAGAGCCATGGGCTGCCTTGGGCTGTGTGGAGATGAATGGAGACTTAGCTCACTTCTTAGCCTTTGGGCCTGCTGGGGTACAGCACAGGCTTTGCAACCCATATCACCCACAGTCTAATAATCAGACAAAGCAGGTGAACCAGACCCTGAAGCCACATCCCTGTTGTTATATTAACCGTTGTGGATGGCTGGGCTCACCTGCCAAATTTTTTTTGCCCCTGGCAAAATTTGTCTGTAACAGCAGTCTACCAAGCAGCAGACCTCTTTGTACAAGCACTGTGGTTTCCAGTCACAGGACCACATAGCTATGCTGGGACAGTTCTCCAGGAGTTTTCCCTTGAGGACTCTGGTTTGGTGGTTGCAACGCACACATTTCTTTCCTTCTGAACGGCTAGAAAAGGTACAGACTGCTTACAAAGTCTATGTGGATAAGCATCTGCAATCAGCTCTGGACTTTGGGGCTGAGGACTGTGTTTGTCCCATGACATTCAATTCATCCTCCTTATATGTTGGACCACTGTTACTTGGGACCATATAAAATTGTGGGCCAAGTTTCACCAGAAGCTTTCATGTGCACACAGAGCTCACACAGTGGTTTGCAACTCCCTGCTAAAGCCAGTTAACATGAATACCTTCAGCAGCACCACCCTAATGATGGTAGTCAGAGTGAATACCATGTCTGAACTGCTTTGGATTCCACAGTATTGTTGGGTAGCCTGCAGGACGTTTTTCACTATGCAGGATGTGATCATAGTGGAGATTGTATAAGCAGGAATTATCCAGTACTGAAAGCTAGCTATAATTAGAAACCATAGAACTTTTTTAAAGGTGTAATTAACTCTTGAAATAATATGACATAATTTAAATATTTAAAATCCAGTCGAAGAACTCATCAGCTATGCTGCAGAGAACAACCATATTACATCAAGCATGCAGAGAGGATTCCTGCATTTCAAGGGACAAGTGGAAACACTGGCAGAACTATCAGCAGTTATTGCAATGCTAAATGCAATGGAAATAGAAAGAAATTATCCATATGTTGCACAGCAGAAATTAACAAGAGTTTTGCGTCCAAAATGATAATTGTCAAGCAGAGAAAAGCTGAAAAAGTGATGTATATTATCCTATTTAAGGTGTATTTTTTACTGTTATAACCACATTTGGTGTCAAGTAAACAATATTGAAATAAAAGGAGAAAAAAAGAACAAACAGTAACAAGTAATGAGGAGGTGTTGAAATTACTGTAATTTAAACATCTGAAGACGACATTGCATCTTTAAGCTATCCCAAAGTTAATTTTCAACTACCAAAAATCTGATGAGAAAATAAATATGTGACATTTGCAGTATGGTACAGATCATTCTGAGAAGGAAAGAAATACCCAGCCATAAGTAGAGATGTGGCCTACTATTTTAGAAAGGTTTTAAAAATCATTGCTCTGCAGTAGATTAATATTCTTATTCTTAATAGTACTTGTGAAGTTTTGTTCTTAAAAAATCACAACTTGCAACCAAAAGATCTGATTTTCCTGTCACATCCCACTTATTCAAGCTTCTGCTGTGCTGTGAAATAAAGAAAGAGAACAAATTTTCCCTAACATGAATTACCCTGCCAGGTGAAAAAGGTTCCCTTGGTTATGATCTACAATGCCAAGAATTGGAAATGTTCATTTAATAATGGCAGCAAAGAGCTGAGCTCTTACATGTTTGCTTTCTCATATCCCATCAACAGTTTCTGCAATACATATACTGAAATGCAAATTTCTTAGTCCTCATTTTAAGCCACAGTAGCCACTACTAAGTTGTGAATTTAATTTATGGACTAAATCTGGCAAGGATAATATTGACAGAAGATGGCCAGTTCTGCTGTCATCTCTTGTTGACTCCAAAGCCATCTTAAATAGACACACATTTGTCATATCTATGTTTTTGAAAGAGCAAAATGTATTCCAGTTCCACCAAATTGTTCAATATTAAACACTGGGCTTAAATTTATTTTCTTGGTTTATCTATTGTATTGTTATAAAGTATTGTATTGCTTAGCAAATACCTAATATCTTCCTTTTCTTTATCAAATTCCTTGGAAATTTTAACATGCCACAGATATTTGGGGGGAAAATGGTTGAAAATATTTACTCTTCTCTTTGTACTGCATATGCAAAGTTATAAAGTCCAAAATAATTGCATTTACTCATGTGCACATACAGAAAAGCTCAGTAAATTTTTAACAATCATTTCCTCACTTGTTTTTCAATTCAGTGTAAGCTTTTACTAGTGCAGTATTTATTTAATCTAAAAGACTGAGTTTCCACTCAATTTTTAATTTTTTTCACAATAGATCTTAAATAAAGGGTTGATCATTTAAAGGTTTTAGTATTTGGAGGTATATCAGTGATTTCTTCTTTGATTTCCTTTCATATTTTAGCCATTCATTAAGCTCATTTTTAACTTTTTTACAAACTCTCAGATTTTTTTCCTATACAGCAGACATGATGCTGTCAGATCCATCAATATTCATCATTCTTTCAAAACAGATGAATTATTAAAGTAGTAGAGAAATTGTTTTTCCATTGTCAGAAACAGATTGGTAAGATATTTGCTTGTATTCTAATTACAGATTCCTCTTCTCAGGGTATCAGGAAAGCAGGCAGTGATTTCTGCTGTTCCTCTGAGCCATGCTGCTTTCCCAACCACAGCAGTTTGCTGCTCATTCTTCTCTTGTGTCCTTTGTTTGCATCCCCTCTCTGATGCTTGGATCTATCACTATCTCTTCTACTGTACTGTAACAACTGCAAGTCCTTCGGATATCTTGCAACATTAAGCAAACACAAAAACAGTGCCAGATACAGAAAGTTGCTGCCTATCTTTCTGTGATCCTCCCTGCACATTTGGAAAGCTCTACTTGGTATTTATAGGGCCAAAATTGTAATAAATTATTTTTACTGGCAATAGTTATGTTTACGTGGAAAGCTGCAATAATGCTAGATTCAGGTAATTTTTTTATTTGTTTTTTTATCAAAACTGTGGTTTGGTGAAGATTCAGGTTTTAGAATAATTTTTCCCTAAAATTTAGAGACCCAAAAGCAAAGAAATATATAACTGTTTCTGCTTTTCCTGTTCTTTTTGCTTTTTTTTCTTGGATGAGGCTAGTCAAGGTTTTGCATTTATTTCTTGTCTCTCACTTCCTTGATTAATATTTTGTCCAAACTTTGCTCTTAACTGTAGTCTGACATTTTTTGAGAGGTTCATATAATTAAGGTCTGAATGTGACTGGTGAGATGAGGAAATCATGGAAATTTTACCCTTGATATTCAGCTAGCTGAATAATCTGCAGAGCTGCAGGAGCAATGACTGTGGAAAAGAAAATACACAGAATACTGACAAAAAACAAATTTACAGATGAAAGGACTTAACTGGACTCAGGTATTTTGGATGATCCAGCTCATTGTTTCAGAGGAGCTACAGGAAGATTTCCTGCCTTTGCAGTCTGATTCCTGGGTATGCACATGCCTTCTTCAGAGATACTAGACAAGAATTCTGTAACCTGTCTTTATCTCAGCCATTTTACGGCTATGACCTGCAAACCAGCATGTGTTTTTAAAATGAAAGGAAGTCATAGGGCAGTATGATGGTAAATACAGTAGAAGGAATAAAACCTGCCTTTAAACTGTTCTAATTGTTTATCCAAAGAAAGGTTTAATGCCAAATTCTCCAGATTCATAAACTGTGATTAAAAAAAAAAAAACAAAATCAACACTGTAGATAATGTCTATAGTCATTATAAATCCAGGTACTAGAGGCTTTTATTTTGTGTTTATATTAACATATGTGCAAAAAGCTAGTGACATCACGAATAGAGTTAATATGGCATTTCATGAGACTGTCCTTTGTGAGCTGGATGGGAAAGTTAGGTAAGGTAAGAAAAGGTTTGTTTTGTCTCTGAGGCACAACTGTGCTTTCAACCCTTTCAGTCACTCACAGAGAAAAAGCAGAGACTGTGTTAAATATACAACCCCAACTTCAGCAAATTCTGATAGCCATATTCCTGCCGCTAGCTTATTAAATGTTTTCAGGTATTTTAAAACAGAATGGTAAAATAGCCACTGCTAATTAACCCCCTTGTTTATTTCATGTGACTGTAGCCATGTTGGTTTTGGTTTGTGACGTGAGGTTTTTAAATAAGTGATTAAATACTGTAGTAGTGTAAAAGTAGGCAATCTTTCAGACACATAAACCTTTTCTGAGTTCTACTTACAAACCTTCATTTACTCATGCTCCAAGTCTATAACACATTGCCTTACAACTATGAAATATGCCCTTTTTAATGCATTCCTCCAACCTCCTCCTCAGATCTTTTCTGCAGATATGTGATGTTCTCTTTGAGCTTTAAAAAACATTTCCCATTTAAATCAACATCCATCAGTGGTTTGGAACCTCTCTCTGCTGTGGGATTTTGTCCTTTCCTTTTGGTTAGTATTATGTACTGGCAAAGAACAGAACAAGGACACTGTGTTAGATTTATAAGGAAATAATGTCAAAATGGTTAATGCAATTCACCAGTTCAGTAAACTGGATTACATTTTAGTAGGACAAAAGATCAACGAAAGCCTATTTATATTCATTGGGTGAAGGCTGTACCAGCAACCACATAATGCATTCCCCATCTTTGGGCTCATTAGCTATGCCTATTAGATTTGTTAGGTATCATAACATCCAGATGTTTCTGGACAGCTCAGTTGACATTTTATCCATGTGCAGATTAAATATTAATGGATAGCAGGTAAACAAGTGCAATAGCTACTCTTGGGTTTGGAGTATTTTCAACACTATCAGGGTTTGGGGGTTATTTTTTTTTCTCTCTTCATGTTTCTCAGAATGCATGAGAAGACAGCAAATCACCTTTAGAAAGCACAATTCTTGTGGAAATAAGTGGCAAAGAGCAGTTTGCCATCCCTCTTTGTACAGGATTTTTATATGATAATTCACACCCAGGGCACACGTTATCTGACAAAAATGCTGCCAGCTTTTACCAAGAAACTTCACTAAGTCAGATTGAGCTTTGATTTAGGCAGTTGAACTTTTAAAAGTCATTTTAATGGACAATGTGTGTTGTAGATTGGTGATTTTGAATGATGACATGCTCTTGCCATTCCTCACTGGAATGATATATAGGAAGTTTGAGTCCTCCCACCATATCTTCTCTGCTGAATACCATGCAGTTATGGCTATTCTGCTCTCTCTTCCAAAGCATTGTACTTAGTGAAAGGCTACAGGAAGAGCATATGGGGTGCATCAGGCACAGCATCACTAATCAGTCAAGGGAGGAGATTATCTTGCTCTGCTCTGCACTGAAGCAGCCTTACCTTAAGTGCTGAGGGCAGTTTTGGGTGGCACAAGATTGAAAACACATGAAACTGTTAGAGAGTGTCCAAAGGAGGTCAACAAGGATGGTGAAGAGTTTGGAGGGGGAGCCATATGAGGAGAAGCTGAGGTCACTTGGTCTGTTCAGCCTGGAGGAGACTGAAGGGAGAGGTCTCCAATGTTGTGTCTTCAACATCCTCCCGAGGGGAAGCAGAGGGTCAGGTACTGATCTCTTCACCCTCATGACCAGTGACAGGACTTAAGGAAACAGTATTAAACTGAGCCAGGGAAGGCTTGGGTTAAATATCAGGAAAATGTTTTTCACCCGTGATTGGGCACTGGAACAGGGTCCCCAGGGCAGTGGTCACAGCACCACCCTGACTGAGCTCAAGAAGCATTTGGACAATGCTCTCAGGCACATGCTGTGACTCTTGGGGGATCCTGTGCAGACCCAAGGTTGGACATGATCATCCTTGTGTGTCCTTTCCCATCAATGTATTCCATGATTCTCTGAAGTGTGAAATTTCACCTATGCTGTTATTATTGCTGTAGAGTAATTCCTATACTCAATATACATTTTAGATTCTGATGACTTGGTTTCCTGTTTTCATCAAATGTTTTTTTCAGGAAAAACTCTGACCCTAAGTCATTAGCAGAGAAATATATTTCGTCTTAGATACTTTACACTTCACCTTTCCTCTCTAGGACATATCTGCAATTGTTATACACCTATACTTTTTCACTGAAACCAGTGGAAGTATTCTAGTTTACACCAGTTAAAAGAGTTAACCCAATAATTCATTATAAGAGGGAAGAATCAATTAAAATGACTACTGGTGGCAGAATCTGTTATTGTCTTGGGGTTCTTAAAAGTCCTATGCAGTAGCAGCTGCCTTCTGAGCAGTCCAAAGGAGATTTAAGGAAGATGACAGAACCTGTCCCAGTGATTAATTCAGTGTTCTCCAAAGTAAAAATGATCCTTCCTGTTCATTAATAGACAATATTTTGCTGCCAGACATGTCCTAAGACATTTTCTGAAAGACAAAAATTTCACATCCTTCAGACCAAAAGAAAGGAGCCAGGAAATTCATAAGAGAGTTCAAGTGAATTTCTTTGAATTACCAAGCTTTAATTACTGCATTTGCATAAGTTTGTCACTGTGGGGGCTCTCCATAGACTGCTTTTGTTTGTTTTTTTCTTGCCAGCTGTGAGAGCCTGCGGAGTGAGCTTTGTTGTACTGATGAGGGCTGCTGTGCTTTGACATTCACATTTTATGAGAATGCATGATTTAGACATGAGATTTGGTGCGTCATCATTTGAACATTGTAGTGGGTGTCCATGGTCAATATTCACAGTAAATGTCACCCTGTTTTGAATGATAGTGTAAATCCACATATGAACCAAAACCAACAGCCCAGAATGAGGAAAGAAGTGTTGCAGCCCCAGCAAAAACAAAATTGAAACCACTGCATTCTCCAAAACCAGTCAGTCTTGTACATTCAGGTATGAGCAATGTGTTCAGCTCATCCATCTGCTGGTTGGGCCAGCAAATACATTTTGAAATCATAGCCATCAGAGCTATAAGAGCAACCAAAATAACTTTTATCTAATTTTGAAATGTACTCAGATATAATGGTTTTTACTTTTTGTCTTGAATGGCAATGTTTTGGCTTTTTAGACTATTGAGGAGGGATTTCTTTTTCTTCATTTAATTGTTTTCCACTGCTAGGCTAGTGAATATAGAGTAAAAATATAATAATCCAGTGGAGGTGAAAAACAGAATGTAAAACCAACAGAAAGAGGTGATATGAAGAACAAATTTGAATGTAAAATATATCTTTTCTCTATTGTGTGGGTTTTTTTCCCAAATCAAAACTGAATATTCTTCTAAAATATAAATTGAAGCTCCAACAGAAATTATAAATATGATATAGAATTAAAAAGACAATATTCTTTCAGCTTTATATTGTGTAATGAGAACCAGACTTTATGATCATAAGATGCTTTTTATCTGTGACCCCACAGAATGTACATAAAACCTGACATTTGCTCCAGCTTGACTCTTGGGGTACTTCTACTCCAAAATAATAACAAAGGCATTCTTCTATGACTGCAAACTTCTTTGAAACAGAATTGCCATGAGGGCAGTGCAACAGACTTCAGTCAAATAAACAAGCTCTTTTCACTTCTATTTGACTTATTTTTGACACTGTCAAAAAAAGTTGAAATTTTTGAAAACTTTTTGAAGTCTATTTCTCATCTGGCTCTCTGAAACAGTTTGTATCAGCTTGACAAAACATGTTCCTTGGACAGGTAAAACATTTCACAATTTTTTAATTTGTCCTCCCCTAAATGACTAAAATTACATTAAAGATTATTTTATTCTAAGTTTTCAAAAGAACAGGAATTCCTTTCCCAATATAAACTGCTCCAAATTTCCTTCAGGTCATATATGGACAGGGAGAAAAAACGAGGAAAAATGTACAACGTAGGTTGTTATTAACATGTGGTCAATGAGTATGTTTTATAAGAGGTCAGTATTTCCATATTCACCTCAAATGCAGATCAAATGGTAGTACTGCAAAGAGCAATATGCAGTGAATTTTATTTTTAGGTATTCTCTTCTGACCGTGTTTGAGATCAGTCTGTCCTTTGCTGTTCTAAAATCTTCTTGATGTTTTTGACATTCTAAATCTCAAACCTTTGGGGAGGGGGGTTGGAGGAGGGGCAAACCAATAAAAGCTGACAAAATTAATTACACTGTATTACTCATCTTAAATGTTTAATTAGTCACATTGTACCTGATTAGAAACAAAATCTTCAGCATTTTCTTAGCCTATAAAACTGGGAGTGCAAAGTGACTTTTAACACAGCAGACCATTCCAGTTGCAGTGATTTTTTGCTCCTTTTACAGAAATCCACAGTCTCAGTAAATGCTGTCTCCCAGTAACCATAGGAACAATGTCCACTGTAATTTCTTAAAGAGGAAGGGCAGACAAAGTAATTTAATCTATAGGAAAATATATGAACATAGTTATGTCCTAATTATCCTATATGATATCTCACATTACCTCTTACATTTTAATATTCCCTGTGCCTGAAAGAAGAATTGAACCAGTGACCTTTTCTTCCACTGGTGATTGTGATACATGAAACTGCAAGTGGGTTCAAGAATTATTTTTTTTTTTAATGGAAAATGATGAATCCTCATCACACAGCAAACCAGCACCAAATCCAATCCTGTTTCTATATATTTCTTTTTCTTTGCAAAGCTGCGGTCATTTGACCTCAGTAAAGGAAGGACTTGCCCTACTGATGAAAAATTCCTGGGAATGGGGACAGGGTCTATCTTTGAACTTGCATCTGCAAGGACATGAGCTCAGCTGCACCATTTCAACTCTTCCACCTGCTGCTTCTATACTTTTGTTTTGTGATACTGTCTCGAAAGAGACAGGCAAGTCCACCACTCTCGTAGCATCACCAGTAGAGGGGTTTTGATTTACTTTCTTATCAGACAATTGGAGAGCACTCAGTAAATAAAATGTCTCCAAGATTCAGCCTGAAGACACACCTAAATTGACTCTCAAAGGACCAAAGCCATACATCTTGCTTAATCATAAGCTTCCTCTCAGGTCTCCTTTGGTTTCATTATTTCTCTCACAATCCAGTAATGTATAGTGGATAGGGAAAATAAGTTATTTCCCCACCAGACTTCTGAGCTTCTTCTCTGGTCCCTTTTTCTCTGTTCTCCCATTTAACTTCTCAGTAATTCCTCTGAGCTTCAAAGCACAGTTTCTAGTATATAAGCCAAGGAGATCTTGATGAGAATTGATTTTTAGCTGGCAAATGTCACTCCTTAAATGCCCAAAGGCTGTTTAAAATCAGACTTAGAAAGAATGTTAGTAATGGCAGAAAAATCTGACCCAACTTACCTTAACGTACTGTTATCTAGTTTCTGCTCCAGAAGTTAGCACAGATAAATGCGTGGCAGGTTTTCTCAAAATCAAAAAAGGCTTAAAAAACTCTTCATGGTTCTCCTCATAATGCATAGGCTCTTTTGCTGCTCCCCCAAAAAACCGAAACAATTCATTCATTTGCGGTATATAGGCATCATATTCTGTACTATTTACTGATCATAAACTGATAGCTTTTTTTTCTATCTCTGCTTCTTTTCCAAACTGTGCTTTTTACTTCCTCTGGTTGCCAGTGAGGCATATGTTACTTTTTCTGAACTACTCTCTTAAAAATTAAAATATCCTCAGCCCTGTAAACTATTTGAATACATTTGCAAGAACATCCTCCAATGAGATGGTCATAAGTGAGGTATTTCCAGCTTTAAAAATACAGAATACTTCTGCATACTGGATTTTCAGCCATAGAAAGATAAGAATATTTTCTCTCTGCTTTTATTCAGAGCATAAAATCAAGAAAACATGTAAAGAATCTAAAAAAAAACTAAGCTGGCACATATAAATCACAGAATCAATGAGAAAGAGAAATATTTCAGCCGAGAGAATATTTCTGTAAAAGAAAGGAGAATACATGAAACATTTCAAAACTGTAAGGTAGCTCTGAGGAGAGATGCAGCAGGAATGGATTTTAATCATTCCTTTGGGTCCTTTCCAGCTCAGGACATTCTATGTTTCTATGACATTTTCTTCGTGGTTCAACAGCCACTAATTACTCCAGCACACAGGGAAAGCAGAAGTCTTGTTTTGCCTCCATGGCTGTACAGTGTCTTTCTGTAGGCTGGCCTCCTCTATTGTCCATATATGCCTTCAGGATGCCATGAATAACCCACAGCAGCACAGCAGGGAGCTGTGCTCTTCTCAAACTGTCTCAGTAGGGCAGCTGGAACGACTCTCACTACTAGGAATACCCTAGAAATTCTCTGTGTGGCTATTCAGAAATATGACAGGAGGATATTTAAGCAAGAGGATAGAATAAATAAAATCATCACACTGAAGTATTGGAACAACCACAAAAAGAAAACCCCCCCCCCCCCGAAAAAACCCCAAAACTGGTAACACTAGCATTTACACTAAAATCTCATCTATATGTGGTTTGTTTTTTTCCTTTCAGCTTTGCTCTATTAATATTTCAGTTTAAAGAAAGAAAGAGCAAAACGCTGCCCCTATACCTCAAGTAATACCCTCAGTAACCACATTTGTCTGATAACCTTTTGCTTTCTACCTAGCTTCATCAGTCAGTCATTCTTCCTCCTGACAGCACCTCCTCCTCCCATTTTATTGGAAACTAACACAATAGTCACAACAAAACTATTATTTGTGGTTATTATGTTTTGAATAGACCTGGAATGACTAGTTTGAAGACAGCTACACGTGTCGTAGCTCTGGTATCTTTGCAAGCTCCTTAGAGGGTACATGTGACATTTGATCCTCTTACTTTCTTTATGTGGGAGTTTTCATTACTAAAGCCACTTGCCTTTTATGTTTGAGCATATGCATATCCCTTAAGCCAAACAGCCCTGCTGTATTTCCTCTCTAGAGGCAAAGAAATCTGTTTGCAAGGTGTTCTTATTCTTTGTGCTGTTTCTTCATTTGCTGCTTTAATAACCTTCTCTCTCTGCTGGTTGTGCTATTCATTCATGTTTTTTATCCACAGCGAATAGGACCCTGCAAAGAAAATCTGTAGAGCACAGAAAACAGCTGGGATTAAGAAAAAAATTGAAAAATACTTTCTTTTCTTCACTACCTTTTAAATTAGTTATGCAAATGCATTTATTTATTTCATTTGCTTATTTCCAAGTAGACAAATGTAGAAGGGCAAAGCAGTCTAATTCTTTATATGCTTTTGATATAATGTATGGGGAAAAAATGATTCAGATAAGATTTTGCTTCATCAGCCAGCTAATAGAAACTTCTATAATATTTCTGAACAAATATAGAATACCAAATTATTCTTTCCTTTGCAAGGCTCATATTTTCCATTCCATGGTTTAGGTCATGCTACCAAGAGCCATTTGTTGCATTTTTCTTTTTCTTGCCTACATGACAATTTTAATTTGAAGATGGATTTTTTTCCTTCCATTCAAATAAAAGTTTATAATCAATCTTTTGTTTTGCCAAAGCATGCGTAACTAAATCTAATTTGTATTATTTCTGCTATCTGTAACTGTATACATAGTTCTTAATGATTTTCCTCAGCTCTATTTCTCAGAGGTTTGACCATATTGTACAACATAACAGTATCCTAAAAATTGCAATAATTTATAATGAAGAAAAGCATCAGATTGATGCAAAATTTTTATTTAGCACTTTAATTTTTTTTGTTTCTATGTTTCATTCTTTTAATATAAGTTGATTAGACTTTTGAAATTGAAGCCATTCGAATTAAAAACAATCTTATTGAGTAGAAATGTATGCAAAAATAATCCCCCTTTTGAGCTAGAAAACTTTTTTTAAAAGTGCCATATCTATTGAATGGTTCTTTGAATTATTTTGTGCAGTACCTCCATAAACAGGAAGGCACTGAATATAATCGTGGCTCTGATGCAAGACAAAGCATCTCCAAAGGTGTCAAATGGTGTCACCACGTTTGAAGTCAGCAAAAATTGAATATCTAGCACTGAATTTCATTTAGACATGATTTTTACAAACACTATAATCCTTGATTATTCTACAGTGCATAACTCTCTGGCAAAATTGCCTAGTTAACAATAGACACACTCTAAAATCTGGAGCTGATGTAATTTTCTTTAGCACTAATGTTTTCAGGTTCACTTCCTAAAGTTGTGTAGGACAGCAATGGTGCAGGCACTGCACACAGCTGCACTTTGGTGGGGACATTCAGCAGGACTGGGAAGGAGGATTTTGACAAACAGCACCATCTTTTTCTTGGCATGCCTGGAAGTGGGACATCATAAATCAAGATCTCCATTTTGCTTCTAGGCATTAACAGCACCACTTGGATGCCAGACTCTCAGTTTTAGACTCTGATGTGTTCAGGTGTTGTGCAGGGCATCATGATTTAAGTGTTCATGATGTTTGAAAATTTTCCCAACCTATTGGGAAACCTACTGGACTGTGATGACCAAAACTCATTTCAAAAGCAACCTCATTAAATCATCCCATTTAACAGGGAGAAATCAGGTAAATCAGGATAAACCAGTACCAGTACTGACTACCTTTACACTTCTGTCTTGTCAAGCTGTGTTTATTATCCCTTCTCATAGTTCTGAAGGTGGCTGCTGCTGCTGTTACTTCCCTTAGCTGGTAACAGCAACAGTGTGGGACAGAGGAGAACCATGAAGGATCAGCTGATGATATTGTCTTTCCTTCTCACTTCATCAGGTATGAAAGTTTCTCTCTAGCTTTTAGTATTATATTTATTCTGCAAAGTACACATGCACAGTCATACTCCTAAATGTTATTGAAATTGTTAAGATTTAAACATGTACTTAAGCAATTTGTTCAGATAAAAAAAAACTCCCTTCCTAATTAGTTATTTCTATTTACTCCTTCTGTCCAAACATGACACAGAAATGGACATACTTTTAAGAAACATCACTGTCAGATTGCCCCATTTTCCCAAGAACATTGAAAAAGAATCTGGCATGGAGGAGAGCAGAAAGAGACTGAAGGCTGGAAATCCAGAAGAAAGCATATGAACAATACAGCCCCATTAGCAAAGTGATCCTTGGAAGAGTAAGACAAGAAATAAATTCCTGTAGGAGGACAATGATGAGGAGAGAAAACATCAGCTTCAGGAGACATAAAAAAGGGAGATGCTTATGGGTCTGTCCATATATGCTGTACCACAGCATATTTGCCTGCCCACACACAAACAGGTCACTAGCACATCCTGATATCAATGTTATTCTGTTAAGAAATGTTCAGGTTTTAGGAAAATATTATCTGAGCTCCCCTGATTTCTGCTAGTGCTGACTCAAACAAATTGCATTATAAATCCTTCCACATTTTTAATATTTATTTTTAATGAATGTCCCTTTTCTTAAAAAAAAAACCAAAAAAAACAAAAAAAAAGAAACAAAAAAAACCCAACAACAACAACAAAAAAAAACCCCAAACATACTCCTAGAATATTTCTTGAAATAAAATAGTTCTGGACATCCAGTAGAAGACATCTAGAGAAAGTGATAACAAAAATTCAGTTCTGCTTCTACTGAGAAGCTCCCAATGAGGTGAGGAAATTAAACTAGGTAAAGTGAAGAGAGGGATTAAATAAAGTGAATAGAGATTAGGTTAATTCAATACAATGCCAAAACAACCTTTCCATAAGGCTCCCGGGTGAAATCAATGTTAGGTAGTTTGAAAATACAACCTTCGAAGAATAACAGCAAGAAAAAAATAAATACGCTCCTTTTGGAATATTTTTATCCTGAGGGATAAACTATTTTGCTAGGACAGGAAAGCGGAATCTATACTATATTTTATCAGCCAGAGGAAAATTAGAATTTACCTATCAAATATTTATCTGGGAAAAAGAATAAAAATTACTGAAAAGATTCAAAGTACAATTCTGATTATTAAGTTATTTTAGCTTTTAATGATAGAGCAAGATTTTGAAGCTGTTTCAGTAAATGTCTCCAGAGAGGATTGGTTATCCACCTTCTCCAAGTACACTATTCTCAAAGGTCAAAGCACAAAAAGTGTCTGACCATGACAATAAGATTCAGCTGATGGAAATATGTAGCCAGCAGCAATATGTAGCCTTCAACCTGTTGGCTGTGGCACACTGAATAGGATAAGCTGGCCAAATTGCTGTCAGTAAAAATTGAGATATATTTTTATGAAGCCTGTCATGTGACTCTAGACATAAGCTGTGAATGTGAAGCTGTAAGCCTTTCCCATCCCTGCAAAGATATTCCCTCTTCAGGTGAGCAAGCTGCAGTCCCTGGTGCTCCATCCCTGCACACCACAGTGTCCCTGCCCTGGGCTTGCTGCAGTTTATCGATGCCTTTCCGGCACTGTGGAGCCCCAAACTGCACACAGGGCTCCAGATGTGTCTGACAGCTGCCAAGGACAGGAAAGAATCCCTTTCCTTGATCTGCTGCCCATGCAGCCCAGGGCACTGCTGGCCTTGGCTGCTGCCACTGCTGGCCTGGGCTCAACTGCTCCCCAGCGACAACCAAAGATCACACAGGCTGCTCCATCCCAGTGCTGAACACAGAGCTGAGGAGTTCCTGAGTTACTGGATGAGTTATCCTACTTGGAGGTAGTGACTTGAGCAAATGTAAATCTTCTAGATAATTCTTGAGGAACTGCCACTGTGATATGTGGGTTAAAGACTGACTATTATGAGGATGTTGATCTGTTTTAAAAGATAAAATGTTAAGGATTAAATAAAATATAATGACTTGAGAATATATCACTTGAAACATATTTCAGTAATTTTTTAGACTTTTTTTTCAGTTTGAAGATCCCTAAGTATTATTTTTCTCCTAGGAGTGCATAAAACTTTGACTAGCAAATTTAAATCCACTGACCGTGGATTTAGTTTTCTTAATTATCACTCACAGAGCTCAAGGGTTAAAGGAGCACTGTTTGAAAACCAGTGATAGACAGGTCAGCAAGTCAGGAAGTCGCTTCAGGCCAGTAAGTCAGGAAGCAGCCGAGGTAAAGGCAGATTATGTGGGCTCATGTATTTTTTGTGTGTTTTTCTTGACCATTGAATTCAAAACTGAGCTGTTAAACTTATATCTCTAGTCTTATTTATAATACTTGACAGCACTCTGCAGAGAATAAAATATGCTTCAGTGCTGGATCCAAATGCCAAATGAATGTAGAGATGGAAATGAGATGTGCAGATGCATCTGTGGTCATAATCCATTCACAGTGTTAATGCATAAAGAAGGCTGCAGGTCTCTATTGCCCCCTTGCCTGTCTGAAATCTGTTCCCAGACAGCTTTTCTTGTAATGGAAGATAAGTACCTCCTGAAATATGAAATCTGAAGAAAATGGTTTCCCAAAAGAAAAAAGAAAATGCCAAATCCAGCTCTCAGAAAAGGGGTGAAACTTTGGATGCAACATTGACATCTCAAAACAATGACAAAAAAAATTGAGTTAGAGCAATGAAAATTTTATACTTTGACAATTTTTATCAATTTTTTCTCTTTAAGGTGATTTTTTCTTGGTTGCTCTAAACCAAAGTAGAATACTTTTGGTTAACAACAGCAGAAAAACATTTCAACTCTAAACTTGATATTGCAGGGCCCAAGTCTTTCGCACACATGTAAGTTTGAAATGCTTTCCCTGTGTACAAGTCAGAGACATCTCTTTTAAAATGTATGTAAGATTAAAAAAAATAATAATTCCTAACCTGTGAATAACAGACATTTTATCAGGAAATACAGCCTTATAAATGACTACATAACATAAATACATTTACATATCCAAATATTGAAAAGCACAGACAGAAAAATGCTGCAGTGAAACAATATTTTCTTAATCATGAAATACAAAGTAAGCTTAAAATGTATTTGTCTCCTGAGGCTGAGTAATTAGATCTTTTTTCCCCTTTCTTGCTCACTCCCTTCTGCACTCACTTTTCTGCTTTCCAAAATCCCTTACAGAAAAGTCCTGCCATTTCTCATGGTCAGATGATTCAAACTTGAATGCAAGAACCCCAAGTTCCTCTGCCTTGAACTGTCTCATTGAAGAGGGACATACAGGCAGATGGCTCTCCAAGCTTCCCTCAGGCAAGAAACATAATAGCTTTCTGCCCCTCCCCAAGAAAAAAAATAACAGCAACAAAATGCAAAAAAAAATTTTGCAGCACTTTTCACAATTATTGGATCTTATCACTCTTATTCTCCATTTCAACCAAATGTTCCTCCAGTCTCTACTCCTGTAAAAACCAGGGACAAAAAATAGAGGTCCGCACCTAACGTTTTTCTTCAAAACTCATGTTTTACTGCCACCTAACTGTAGCAAATCCTAGTGTTTATTAAGTAATGGGGTAGGAATTAGATCTGGAGCTTAAGCTCACTGCTTATGACTTAGCCACTACAGGCTCCTTTCATAGTTAAAGGAGAGAACCAGAGCCTTTAGGGAAGCTTTCATCCCATCCTAAGTCTGATATCTAAAATGGGACAGAGGAAGATGTTTTAAACGTTCCAAGGACCAGTATATCACAACTCTAAGCAAGCTACAGTTGTAGTGCATTGGGCAGCTGAGCAGGTGGCTTACAGATACTTTTCAAGGCTTTTGAAGTTTGTGGGAAAACAGAGTGTAGTCTATTGGGATAAGGGCAAAATAAGATGGGTAAAAAACTGTGGTAAGATCGACTAAATCAAAACTGAAAAATTTTCACCTGTGCTGGTCACTTGGGTCTCACTCTATCGTAACTACAGCAGAAGAGGAAACCTGGGCCATCCATCTATGCTAAAAGAGATGAGATTAATCACACTCTAAACCCATCAGTTTCTCTCAATGGCTATAAAAAGTGAAAGAAATCCCCCCCCTCCTTGGGACAGATAGGAAACACTTCATAGCAACTGTAAAGGGTTTTCACATCAAGAATCATAGCATCCCTGTAAGAGTGTTATGGGATACAGATTTCAAAGGAGTAATTTGGTGTGAAATATGTTCATTTGAACATCCTGATAATACTAACCTCAGAAACTGAACTTAAAGAATTCTAAATGTATAAGTTGTTAAGAAGCATAAGCTGGCTTATATTTGAACTTCAGAATATGCTCCAAATAAAATCTTCAAAGTCAGGCAGTGAAAATTATGTAAGATTTGGAATGACTTACAAGGAAAGATTATGGGACCCTAATTGCTTAATGGAAGGACTTATACCTAAAGAGGACAATTCAGCATGATATCTAGTGTAGAATTGGCATACAGAAAAAAAATAAACAGGTACTGGATGCTGGAAAACTGTTAGGAAAGAAACAAGTGAATGTCCACAATACAATTGGCATGGACTTTCTGCATTATCAGGATTATTTCCCTGTAATCTTAGTCATCTATGCTGAAGGAATATCTTAGTAAACTCATTTTAAAGCAAGGCAAATTCCCTGCCAATTGAAAGATCATCTCAAATCCCCACTTCTGAAATGAAGAAAAAGCTTATTTCAATTTCTTTATTAAATTTATTGATGGCTCTCATGTACCCTAGAGCTAAATGATGATACCCCCAATTTGACTGGATACAGCTGTCATACCTGTGATTTCATGTGCCATTTGTTTTCTAAATTATGGACATATTGAGCATTAAAGACTTTCACTTTTATCTCCATTTTGATTGTATAGCTGTTTGCATTTCCACAAATATTTTTCTCATCAGTCCTCCAAATGCTCAATGAGTAGGAACGAAGCTACAGTATATTGTAAACCCATAGCTGCATTTTCATCCCTATCCATCAATACTGTGCTACTGCCCCATATCATCTCTGTTCCTTTCTTTTGTTATTTGTTCAATGTCCTTGAAATATCTAACTCAGCTTTTTTTGCCATGCTTCATTTTCCCTTGTTTTATAGTATTTTATAAAGCAATACCTAGCCATACAATCCAGACCATTTTAAACCACCAAACATCCTTCTTAAAGGCTAAATATTATAACAGATATGTCCTTTACAATTATAGTTTCTAGCAGCTTTCAAGAAGGCTTTCCTTTCACTGAAAAGCAGACCAAAAATTATATCAAATCTTAAAAATTATCTCAGTATTAATTACTGTTTGCTCGCCTACAAACCTGGTTAAAAGAAAGAATTTTTAAACCAATTATGTTAGTTTTTGATTGATTGAGTGAAATACATATGAAAATAAAAGAAACTTAAGGCAATCACGGGTTGCATTTAAGGAAAGGCCTGTTGTGGAAAAGGACTTATGTCCAGCATGGTCCTGCCTGGTGAAGCAGTCAGAGCAGTATGTTGTAAGGGATGCAACTCACCTCTGTGTCAGGACAGATCAGAAACTTGATAATTTTTTCATGATTTTCATTTCAAGAGGGGTAAGAAATTTTCCACAGGGAAATGTTGGAATCATTATTTCAGCTTTCTAAGTTTCTTCCAATAAGTATTTGTCCAATCAAGTAATAAAGGCTTTTTTTGTTTGTTTATAATTTTCTTTAATTTCATTTAAATTTCAACAATGTAAATTTTAATATAAACATTATATCACAACACACATACACATATATAGGATATTTCTTGCAACCTTCCACATCACTGAATCTAGTTTTATTTGGCTGAAAGGAAATTGTACATACATATTTCTATATGAATTATTTTAAAGTTTTCTTTTCTCATACATTTTTATTTTTATCTTTGTTCCAGTTGAGAATGAATACAAGTTCAGAAATGTCAGAATTTCCCCTGAGACAAAGACTGGTTTTCAACCACCTATTTACTTGCTAGCAGTCTATCATCTACTAGCAGTCCCTCAAGGCAAGAAAATATATTAGAAGAATCATTTAAATACATAGATGGGTATTTAACCAAGAAATTGATAATTCAGGTTGTAATCAACATAGTGCTTTCATGAAATCCTTTAACACTTAATAGTATTTGTACAATTAATTTAAACTATTGTAAAAGAAAAAAAAATAAATACATGAGAATATCAATTAAACACTTAGGATTCCATTTTGCTCCAAGACACTTTACTAGTTTCTATTACCTTCAACAGGAATTGCTTCTATTAAGAAGCACCATAAATAAGCAAATCAAAATAACAGATTGAAAATGAATACTTGTGTTAATTTTGCTATTGGTTTACAAACAGCCTAGGCATTTTTTGACACAATAAATGCTATGCTGCTCTATGTGTGTGGATAACTTAGAGTCATCAGTGTTGCTTGATAATTCTGTCAGAATTAGTGGTCAGGAAGCCTCAGCAAAATACTGAGTTTCAGTCCAAGTGTTTATTCAAAGGACTTTTCATCTTCTCTTAGAGTATTTCTGTGTGTGTACAGAAGTTAGGCTTGTAATCACAAACGTCCTCCTTTCTGAGAAATAGGAAAGATCAGAAATATCTTAAAGACTTCATCCTTTTTATTCCTTTATATTTTGACTTCTCTAAATTCTTATTTCTCTTGGCTTAGGGAAGAGAAGGGTACAACGGAAATAAAATTGAATGGGAACATGTTATTGCCCAACACAAAGGTTCACACTCATCTGGATTAATATATTACCATTGGTAACCCATTTGAACTATGAGACATGAGAAAAATGAGATTTGGAAGAAGAAATTTACAGGGGCTTAGTGACAGAAGAAAGTAAAAAATTGGGCTTTGTTTTTGTCTGAAAATCAAATACAAACACCAAATGAACAGCACAGAATAGATTTTTAAAGATAGAGCCTATGTGAATGTCTTCATAAAAACAGACCCATGGGACTGAGTGGCCTTTGGGGCTCAATTCCATGCATAAGCATCTGGACCATGTGAAGTGTCCTGAGGCTTCTGAGGCACACAGAGGGCTAGCAGATATCATCAGGCACCTGCAGGGGGTCCAGGCCCCTCAGGGAACAGCCAGAGGCCAGGCACAAAACCTAAGGGTGTCTTGGATGGCACCAGGGGGTTGTTTAGGTAACTCAGTCCAGTCCTGGCTCTGGTACAGGTACAATACAACCTGTATTGATGACAGCTCTTCCTCACTTTCTATCTGTATGGGTTTGTGTCCTGGACAGTATAAGGACCTAGTGCTCTTCCCACAAAATCATCTAGAGCCATGCTATTCTGAAAGCCACCCAAGGGCTCTTCAGGTGAGCAAACACATTTTAGCAGCTGTCATCCTTTGGTTCATATGTCTGCCCCTGAGCACCACCATAAGCACACTGTGTGTCCTCTGTTATACAGGTATTACCTAGGCAAAACTCAATTAGCCCCATCAACAAGTTGTAAGTCAGATATAATTTTCCTAATTAAACTAGTGGGTTGATACCTACTATCATTCTTCCCATATGTATATGCTGCAATTGCATGATCTGTGTCATTCTTTAATGGTTTCAATAAATTAGAAAAGCCCAGAAGTTCTTTGCATGATGTATGTTTCAATAAGACAACATGAAATTAGGGAGTCATGATTAGATCATTTTCCCAGGTTTCTTGTTTGAACTTCTTGATTAAGAAGTGTTGCCTATAGGTTCAATAATGATCTAATGACCACAATTAATATTGCATTAAGAATGATGAATTTATGAACTACAAAATTGGGCTCATTCCCAGTTAGTAGCTGTGGTGACAAACCACCCTGACTAAGTAATTCTCAGGGTTTTTCAACAGAACATTGAATAAATACAACATTCTTCATTTACCAACTTCGACTATTTCAAATGATCATGTATAGCTGCTAACACATGCCCTTCAAAAGAAAAAGATCAACAAAGCTCTAGTAAAATGTATGCAACATTTTAATATGATAGTAGGTCTGTTCTGTCCTACTGTTGCATTTTGACACTGATTTTCTCTAGCACAATTTAGACCAAGTCCTCTGAAGTAACTTAGGTCAATTTTTTCTCATGCTCTAGATGGATGTATCAAAAATGAAAATAATTTGACAACTGTCAGCATTTGAACCTTTCTGGAAACTCTTCATCACCTGAAATGCTAGGAAACTACCAAATTAGATCTCCTTGATAATTCTTAATGTAATCTTAGGTCACATGACTGAACTGAATTAATGGTTTTTTAGAAACCTTGAAATATAAAAATTCATCAGAGGTACAGAATATGCCACTTGTAAAAATTTCTATAGAATACAGAACTGGAAATTATTTCTCCTTCTCTCCTCTTTCTGTGCAACTACAATCTAAATTGTGCCTCTTCCTGAACAACACAATGCTGAATTAGAAAGCTCAAGAAATTAGGGTAGTTGCAATTAAATGCTATTAAGTAGCTTCATTAAATTAAGCATCTAGATCAGAACATCTGTGCTTGAAACATGGATCCTGTAGAACTCATAACGCTTGAAATAAGCTTTGATGTGAGATTAGGACATACTGTTATGGACTCTAAAATTAATACGCTTTTTTTTCCTTTAAAGAAGGTAAAAAATATATTGTTTAAATAAAGTTCATCTCTTTGCATATTAAACATAAATCTTATTTTAATGGCATTAGCTTCAAGCCTCATTGTGGTCTGTTTTTAAATGAAAAATTATATATTAAGTATCCTTCAAGAGTGGCTCCCACACAGTCCTTTAACCATGTATCAGTCATTTAATAGATAAGCTCTGGAAGCATTGTTTCACAATAGCACAGTTGTGTGCCAGCAGAGCTGTACCAATGAAAGAGAGAGTATGTCACATGCATATCAAATTGAATTGTCTTCCTTCATATGCAAGGTACGGCAGCACAATATACAATCAGCGTAGTTGAGTCACAATTTCCCACTTCTAAATCTGGACAATAGCAATCAAGTAAATACCCTGGTGAAAGCACTGGAAGGTCTACACTAGCTGGATTCCTGATTGTTCAGGACTAAATGAAAACACAGCCCAGACCAAAGATGAGCCTCAAAGACATTTCATCTTTGACAGCTGAAGACTCAGGCAGACAGGTTTTTGAGAAGAGGTGGCCTTGACCTTCTCTAAGTCCCCTGTCAAAATAACTGATTGGTTTTCATATAGACTGTCCATCACATTTAACCCAGCAGGATGCGGTAGAGTTCAAGGTAGGGAGCCAGTTGGAACAAATATGCAGCACAGAAAAAGAGAGCATGAAATTGAAGGGTTTAGGGCAGCAATCTAACACTCAGCAATTCCCAGGAACCTCTTATCTCAGCAAGCTGTGAAGAATTTAGTTTCTCATTTGTTTCAGCTTCCAAAGACATCTTGTTGGCAGAAACAGTTTCCAGATGAGTCTGCCAGGTCCACATCAGTACTGGATAGTTTTCAGCTGTGAACAATACAGCAAAATACAACTGCCTGTGACTGCACAAACCCTTTTTCTGTATAGCTTTTACTGTACTGGAAGATTTTCTGTTAGATCAATTTGCCCTCTTGTCTCAGAAGTGGAACATCTGCAGTAAAGGAAGCATTTTGCTAACTCAGCTTGTTGTGAATACTTTTTTTTGGCATATTTTACTGGTTTTATTTTTTCTGTTCTTACTTGCCAAATTCAAAGTGTTTTGAAACACTTATACTCTTTCCACTGTTCTGAAACTTTGTCCACTTAGTTTTTGTTACGCTCTACAAAAAGACTATCACATAGCTTTCAGATTCTCTACAGCATTCATCTCGACTGGTCTTATGCAAAAAAAAATAAAGCCACATTACTAAAAGACAAGTTCAAATCACTGACATAATTCATACAGACTGTACAAAGACATCTGTGATTAACAGTAAATATTACATGTTTTCTTGAGAAGTAGAGATAATTTTGAGAAGCATGAAAAAAAAGCATCTGTAAGTCTGCAGTTACACTTTTTTCAGTATTCCCTTTTTACCTTTAAATAAAACCATGTTACAATCCTTAGCATGTGTTTTTTCATACATTGTATAGCACAAGAAAGGAATTGCTGTGCAGAATAATTTCCACAATTCTCATACACCCTTCTGTATATGTATGTTCATCTCTGTAGGTAAAGATACCTCTTACATTGATGGAGCCAATGAGAAACCAAACTCCTCTGACCATGACAGACCTAAGGTGAGATTCCTGAAACTGTGAAAATAACACACTTTCGCACCATACTTGCGCATCCAACCTTTTTGCTTTTGGTTGTTCAAAAGATATTAATAACGATAAAGCATCCAAAAGACATCAGAAAGCATCATTCCTGTGGGTTATGGCACGGGCATGTGCAGAAGTGGTTCTTTTGTGTCACGTTCTGTTACTGACAGTTCTGTACTCTTGGCAAAGGGGCAGCTAAACAGCATTTCCAAAGGTTCCTAACTCATTGGGTCAGATGCCATAGAGAAAATGAAAGACCAAAAGCCTTCAGATTACAGAGTCAACACACTAATATCAGAACAGTAGTGGACAGAGAATTTCAGATTCAAAGTAAAGGCTCTTTTGTATAAGGTGTTCAAATAGCCTAGCAGCTGTTTTAGTATGTATGAGGGGTGGACAGATATACAGAAAACCAAACACATATTGTTTGTTGTATTACACACATAAAGCAGAAAGGTTTTTTTTCAAATATCTATCCATTTTTTTTCTCCAGTTATTGTGACCCTTTCACTGTAAACCCAAGCAGAATCAGTACAAAAGGTATGAATGAACAGTAATCTGTGGGGATGTAAGTAAGTTGCTTATAATTCAGTATCACAAAATTGTCCATTTCTGAAACTTGTTAAAAGATCCAAGAGTGAGTACAAAGGACAGTGTTAGGTTATAAGGGAAATTTGTCAGTCCTTTGTAAAGCACATAAAATGCTGTTCTGAAATGCATCACAGAAGACATCTTTAATACCTGATATGAAAAATTTATGGAATGGGTGGGTGAATGAATGCTGCAGTTCACTGCCAGTCATTCAGACATGATGGTGATAAAGGTCTGTCAGTGTCATGACAGATACTTAGCACTTAATTGTGGGGATAATTCAAATTTAGGGAAGAGGTGTGGGTCAGTTCTTTTATTCCAAAGTGAATGGCTTATTTCTAATTGAAAGCAACACTAATTAAGATAAAGGGCAGGACATTAACACTCAGTATTAACATTATGAGCCACACCAGCAATATGCCTTACCTCTGATGTGAGTAGTTATTTATGGTGCCTGTGGTGCAGCAGAGCTGTCCCTCGCATACACATCAGCTATCAGGTTCCAGTGTACACAGCTTCAGGGAGGGAGTTAAAGAGGAAAATACCAGCTGAGGAGGGGTCTTTGTGCAGTGGAAACAAACTGACCAGAAAACAACTGGGCAGGTTTATCTGTCATTCATGAAGTCAAACATTCCTTTCCTGTTGCCTGACAGCTTTCAGCTTTCTCTGAATTTCACAGCTTATGTCCAAAGGGAGAGGATGGTCCTTAAGACCACCACTCCCTGGTGACTTCCAATCATGCCTCACCTTTGCTCTCGTTTGCATAGAGGACACCTCTGTAGGTGGGCCAGAAAGACCCAGCACCTTTCAGTCAGATCCCTGGTGAGGGTGAGGTGGTTGAAGCTTCTGGGAAGCATTGCAGCAGTCACACACAGCTCACCTGAGACAGCTGTGGTCTTGCTGGCCTATTGTCCCATTGAAACCTTGTAGTGGGAAAGTCTCCAAGGCTCCACAGACCAGACAAAATATTTTTTGAATTACAAGACTGACAGCTTGAGTTAAGACCAAAAGTCTTTCTAGTATTTTCTAGTATAGCTCAGCTGTTTTCATGCATAGGGCTGGCCATGTGAGGCCAAGTGAAATCAGTGCTGTACTCCTACAAAACCCAAGCAGTTCATTCCTTTTAAACTCTATCAACAAATATATTAGCTCTCACTTAATCAAGTACAGCAGCAAACATAGTGTAACACTTCCACAAATGAAAATTAAATTAAAAGCTATGCTATTCATAAGTATTAATCATAAGTAAGATTGAATATCTTTTCCTAGAAACAGGGACTCCTGTTGGTGTCCCAAATGCTATTTCTTTTCCCGTCTATCAGTTTGAAAGATGTATCACTCATCTCTGCATGAAAGCCATTATTAATTCCCTTTTGTTCCCACGTGCTTCTGTGGTTGTATGTCCTATTCACTGACAGTGAACAGAGTTTAGATTTGTTCTCAGGTTAAGGGGGCTTGGAAGATAACAGAGCAAAGAAGAAACTGCATAATGATGCAGATTGAGTTAATATGTCCTTTGAGCACAATCATCTTAGCAGAGATGATTTTTAAAATTCCAGGAGCAGCAGACGTGAGCTCAGGTGACCATTTTTATTGAGAATTATGTTTTTCTTAATCTTTGACCTGCCATGTGAACTTGCTTCTTCACCCCAAGGCAGGAAAACCTAAATCTTTTGTGATTCTCTAAACTGATGACTTTTTAAGAGGCATATAAGAGCTGGCTTGGTATCCTTTCTGCTATTTTCAAGCATAACAAACAAATAAAATCTTAGCTGAAATAACTTGATAAAAAAATAGAAAATTAATATCAATATTTTGTAAAAGTTTTTCAGTAAAGACCTTATGAAAATCCAGTCAAAATGTTTTCCTTTGCTATTAATGTTCTCAGCTATCTGAGCTTGACAGCACTTTTCTGAACAATGATATATACAACTTGAGGTACTGGTTTTAATACCCATGTTTGCTTAGATCTGAGGTAATGAAAGTGTTCTAGGAACCATTTTTTAAAAGGAAAAAAACCCTGTCCAACTCCCAGAAAATATAGACATTCCTATGCTGTCACACCTGCCTGTGCTTCACTGTACTGTTTGATAAAATGGCAAATGTTCATGCCCATATTTTCCAGTGGTATGAAGTTCAATAGATCACCTGAAGAACCAGTGCAAAAAATTAGCTCATAGGTACAAATAGTCAGAGCACAAATACTCAATTTTCTAAAAGAGGTTTTCTAGCTTTATCTGAGCCAGTAGGTTTTATTTAGAAATCACTGGTGTATTTTTGCCACTTGTGTTAGAGAGGGAGTGGAAATAGATCCTTATGATTGTCCCTTCCAGCCATGAATATCTGCCTGCATATAATAAAATTGCTAATATAGAAGTACTCACAGAAATACTTCTCCAGTGCTCAGATCTCTAAACATATTGAAGAAAAAAATTAAAGCAATTGATCAGCCTTTCCTTCCAAGCATTTTTCTACACACTGCACTTTTCTGCTCTATAGCACAGCTCCAACAGAAAGGATGGGGTTTCCCTTCCAGTAGCTCATATAATCTTCTATCTATCAGATGCTCCTGGAAAGAAAACAAACAAAAAAAGTACTTTTTAGACTGAAATTTTGAAATTTTCTCTAGCAGAGGAGGGAGTTGGACTTTGACATCCCACATCTTTGGAGGAATGCTTTATCTCCCCTAGGGTGTGATGAAAATAATAGGACAGGTTGCAAGAGACAACAGCACCCAAATAAGCACTGGAAGTTTTCTCTGAAAAAAAAGTTCCCAAGTGAATTTAGGTACTTTCTTGACATCCTCAGAGAAGAGTCCAGGAAGGGAGGAAAGTAAGAGCCAACTTCATCACTCACCACTGCAGACACGATCCTCAGCAGAAGGTGAGCTTCTTAACTGCTAGCTGACTAAAACCCTTCTTGTACTAAGCCCCACACAGTAGCAGTGGGTATGCCTAGACTAGATGTAGCTCATGTTGAATGCCTTTACTGACAGACTTTCTTCCTGGTGGGGAAAAGCAAGGGTTTTCTGAGTTGTCTGCAATGGTTATAAGCTGCAGACAGAAATGTAAGACAGACCAGGTCTCCTCCCCAGGGTGACCAGTGCTAAATATCTCTCCAAGCACTCTTACAAGTGTACTTCACTTCCTGAAGCTGCATCTGTCCTCTTGCCAAATTACACTGCTATTACTTTTGGAGCTACTGGGTTCTTTTATAACAGGTGTGAGAAATAAGTAGGTTTCAAAACACACTGAAAGTAAGGGAAAGCTTAGGGAATCAAAGCTAGTAAGTTGTATTGTTATTATTCTACCCTCACAGTCTTTTTCTGAAATCTGTTTCTGATCAGTGACCACACAGATGAAGATACAGCTTTTTTTGTCCTCAGGTCGAGCCACAGTCATTCATTTCTAACTAACGGCATAGGAGAGCATCTCAGAGGTGGATATAATGGATATAATAACATTACACAATTTGAATAGGTAGCATCAAAGATTAATGAAGACAACTGAAATATTTTGTCTTGCTTAACAAATTACTGTATAAGAAAGAACAAGTGCAAAATAACACTCAAGATTTACACAAGATCTGGACTGGGGGAAAAGGAAAGGTAGAAACTTCCACATATACTGAAGGGCTTGATTTGCAGCCTTGGAAGAAGCTTGGATTGATGTAGAAATAGAAGTATACAGATATTAAGGAGAAAAATTACAGGCTTATGTTTCTATAGCTGTAAGTAAGAATACGCCTTAAGTAAGTAAGAAACTGTATTAGTTAAGACGGTGAAGAGTTTCAAAGTGTAATAATATAATTGTATAGAGTAAGCTAGAAGTTTAAGTGTTATAATAGAAGCATAATAGAAGCATATGTGTGTACATGTGACAGTAACTCATTGGATAAAAGTATTTGCAATGCAGCAGAACTAAGTAAAGGTGATAGGTTAGAAAAACAAAATAAATGTCGTAGCAACTTTCTATTGGATTAAAATGTTATATATGGCCTTGGTTTCAGTAAAATAACACAACATGGTAGTGATTCCTGTGGGACTTTTCTTTTCATACCCTCCATAAGTCTCTTAAAAAACAGGTATTTAAAGATGTTCAGAGATAATATTGTATGTGCCTGACCTATATTGTTTGTCCTGAATTAGCTGACCTTATGGTCGCCATTTCTCACTCACTTAAGTCCACTGCTATGGGCTGAATAAACTCATAAATATACTTTTTATCTCTTGTAGAATGAATTCTAGTTGGCAGGCAAAATTTAAATTTCAGGATTGCAATATTTTGCCAATAAAGAAAAGAGATAATTTCTCCTATCAATTGTATCTGATTGTGTCTCTCAGCTGAAACGAGGAACAAAGTCATTCTGAACATAGTGATAATAAGTAATATCAATCAGGAAGGAATAATTACAAAGAAATAGAAGTAAATTAGTTTTGCCTCCTGACAGCAGTGAAGTGAGAAATGAGTACACAGGAAAGGGTGCACAATAGGTATGAGAAGAGTATTTGAGTGGAACAGGAATGCACTTGGAATGTAAAAGAGAAACAAAAGTTTGGAGGCAAGTTTTGAGAGAAAAATGTGGTTTTTTTCTAATTTAATTTTGTTTCACTGCTGGAAAAACTGAGTGGTTACCCAGAAGAAGGGGGCTTCATACGATTTTAGATGAAATTACAGTTACTTCACTTTATTATTATTTTTTTTCATTGAAGCTTTGTTGGCTTTAGCATTTGCCTTTTGTTTCTCAATAAGGTTGGTGTGAAGGTTAAAAATCTCTGTTCTATTTCAAAGATTTCTGGGCAATTTAAGGATTTTAAAGTCAGATTAAATGCTACTGTACTCACAGTTAATAATAAATAACTTCCACAGCCCTACCTATGATATGACATGACTGCCTATTCAAATCATCTATCTAATATTAGCAGGTCATTGATGTGTAGATAGTAAGGGCACAAGAGAAATAATCCTGGGCACCCCTGAAGTCAATACATATTTTAACACTGACATCAATGGAATCATTTCTGCAGACTAAGACAAGATTGTGGAGACTACCTGATTTCTTAAAACCACAGGTAGCACTACCACACTAGAGCTGATTCACCAAAAATATCTCAGGCTATCCTGCAAAATATTTTATTCATATTTTATTTTATGAATTTCAGGAGTAATTGCAAATATATTTTGTTCACCATCAAGCTCCATTACACTAAGAAAGCAAACATCTCCCTCATATAAGATGCATGTCATACCTTCTATAACAAATTGCCTATATTGATTTTCTATAGAGTCTAGGAAAGGTAGGACTTGAAATCCCCAGACAGATGGAAATGGAGAGGAAGTAGCTATCTCTCAGAAAATCTGTTAACAGAAAATCTGCATGAAGAGATGAAATTAATTAGGACAAGAGCTTTACTTCTTGCAAGTAACTGCTTTGATTTACACCATCTAAAGCATATCACTTCAAAATTCAGTCAATAGTGTTTGAGTTGATGACTTCTCATGGAAAATGTTACATGCCTCTTTGAATTTCTATGCATCCATTTTAAAAGTACCATACCACATAAAAATAATACAAAAGATAGATAAATTATACCATAATTGTCAGAAAGAAATTCAGAAAAGTACAGAAAGTAAAAGCTGTATTCCAAGGATCAGATAAATTTTCTTCATACTAAAAATCATTCTCAAAATCAGACTCTACCTTTATGAAACACATAGTTAATAAGTTTTTTGGAAGACTACTGCTGTTAAATATGCCAAAACAATAACTCTGTTTCAATTCTTTTAGAGAATTTTTTTAAAAAATTACTAATAAAATTTGTCCTATGGAATTAAGGAAGGGGAGATTCTTGGGTTAATGCATGCTGAAGTTTGTGACTTCAGAACTTTAAAGATTAATTTACAAAGCATTTAAAAATAGGACTTATAAAAATGTTGAATAGATCAGACAACCACATTTCCACAATGTTCTCTGAAATAAGGTTCCATTAACTTCAGAAAAACATCTCCTAGATCAATTAGGTGTTTTTTGAAAATGGTTCATTCTGTCTCATCAGCAGTTCAAAGCTTGACGGAATAAAATATTGCCATGTGTCTCTTATTTTGTAAGAATCTACTTCTAAAAACTATGACCCTCAATCCTATAATGGCATCTATTCTCATTGCCCCAAGCCACATTTACAGCCTAAACTTAAAGCTGTAGGCCTAGGATAATAATATTTCTTCTTCCCTACTGTTTCCTCTTTCAAAAAACAGGAAAAAAAATTTCTAAGTCTAATAACTGCTTAATACAGATAAAAGTTACTAATAAATTTGAAATTTTTTAGTAGCCAGTCAAGGGTTGTCTTAATAAAAATATTATTTGCAAAGTTTCTTATGTTAGAAACAGTGTAGATTTTTCAGTGCATTCATCAGAGACAAAAAACTTCTGCTTAACTATTTTCTTTCTTTTAGTTAGAAATAGATTAAAGAAATAAGTGAAACAATATCACTAACAAACAAGTTTGGCACAAACAGTGATTTAGACATGTATCCAAATATAACTAAAAGACGTGAGACACATTAGACAAGCAAAAAGCAGCAATCAGATTATTTGGGGAGTGGTAAATATTCTAATTTCAAAGGTATCTGTAATTTGTTGCAGTACTGTTTAATAGTTAAATCATTTTTATTCTTAAAAACATGGATGCAGCATGCTACTCTTTTAACATTCAGAAAAATGTCAAATGGATATAAAAATACATTCATATAAGATACAGAATTAAATATTAAAGCCATTACTTTCTATGTCCCTCCTGTCACCATAGTCCATCCACTCTTCACTTTGCCTAGCTCATTTTACCTTATCAACTCCATTTCTTTCCAATGTGGTTAATAGAATTTTAACTTGAGATAATTGAGTTCTGTAATTAACATTCCAGACCTTTGTGCTAACAAGAACTTGAAATACAGGAGAAAAACATTTTTTTCTCTCTGGTAATCACTTCTGGCAAATGATAGTCCTAAAGTAAAAAAGGAGGGGGAGGGGGTGGGAAGTGAGAGGAAGAGTGGAGGTATTGTAAATCTTACTCTATATAAACTTATTTTGTCCTTATTAAAAGCTGTGATTTCTTTTTCGGATTAGTTCTACTTTTTTTGCTTTATCTTTAAATCTCCACAGAGACAAAGTTCATTTAGATTTGACAATTTCCTAACTCTAGAAAAGCATATTATTGATCTCGTATTATTATTTTTTCATAGAAATAGAAAAGCATTTTTGACAGACAAGTAAACGAGCAAAAATTCTCACTTTTGCATTAACTGCAAAAACAATGAGGAAGATATAATAACAATAGCAATACTTTTAGAAAGGAATCTTTAAAGACCTTAGGCTTGAAGTTGTGTCAGGAGAGGTTTAGGTTGGATATTAGGAAAAGATCCTTCACCCAGAGGGTGGTTGGGCACTGGAACAGGCTCCACAGGGCAGTGGTCACAGCACCAAGCCTGACAGAGTTCACAAAGAATTTGGACAGAACTCTCAAGCACATGCTGTGATTCTTGTGAATGGTCCTGTGGAGGATCAGGAGCTGGACTAGATCCTTGAGGGTCCCTCCCAACTCAGCTTATTCTATGATTCTGCTAATAGAAAGAGTACATTTTAAATATCTTTTATAGAGGGAAAAACATTAGATATTTTGGGAGACCATGCTTTCTGTCAATTTAAAATTAATCCCCACAAAATTAATTATTCATTTTTGCTAGCCACGATACTAAAGTGTTACAATAATGTACTAGTGCCATAAAAATGCATATGCAAATACTTGAACTGCCTTGTTGTTAAGTCTTGGGCTTAGATATCATTTAGCCCACAGATATGCAGCTCCTCCACGCTGGGTACAAGAGTCAGATGCAATCATGTACTCGTTTGTGCAGACACTCTCCGATTTTGCAGCTCAGTGGCTCATGCAAGAGGAAGGGCTGCCCGTGGCTCAGTTATTCAACCATGAGCATCTCAGCAGAGATGAGAGGTCCCTCTCACACCTGCACCGAGGGCTCCTTGCTCTACTACACACAAGCACTTGCTAAGCTTTAGTCAGGAAAGAAAATGGAAGCAAATCCTCGGCCTGCAGAGGCTGTGACTCTCAATCCCATTCTTCAATTAGACATCAGCTCCTGCAGTTCTTGATAATATTTGGCTTCATGACCACTTAATTAGATTATTTCATAAATAGACTTGTTTCAGACTTTAAGACACTGTAACAGCATTTCTGCTTTCGGAGCAAGATTGATCTCTGTCTGGGTAGCTCCTGCACCACAGCCTCTGGATCCCACAGCTTCTGTGGAAATATTGGTTACTGTTCAGCAGCCAGGTAGTGTCTCCTGGTCCCACTGCCTCTTCCTCATTATCCTTTGTATGATGATATAAACAATAAAACAAACCTATTCATAAAAACCCTACAAAGTTTCCAAATCACAGAAAAAAAGTAAAAGATAATGATTAGCAAAAATTTTGTTGCCAGAATCATAAGTAGCCAGAGGTTAATTTTGTGCATAGGACTAAAGAAGCAAGTCCCTACAGTTAGCTACTGCCCCATGTTGCCAGGCATGACATTTCTGTACACACAGATGGCAGAACCACCCTCCGTGCACTTCAGCATTGCCCACTGCAAATGGAAGTTGCATTCAGTTCTCTAAACAGGGAGTGTCCATGAATCACAAATTTTATCCTTTCCTTCAAGATTAAAGAAGTTTTGCTGCCTTCCTTATCTGCAAGTGCAAGTGATATGGCCCAACACAGAAAGCAAGTCTCCTACCCCTCCAAAACCTTTAAACAATGACCTCCTATAATGTGTCTCCCTAGCTTGTAATTATTGGAAATGTTCATCTCAGTAAGCACCAGAATATTTGACAAAGAAAAGGTTTCCTTTCTCCTCTCTTTGCCACTAACATTCCTTTCCAAACATAAATACACATCTGAGTCCCAGTCATAAAAAAACAGATGTGCCAAGCAAAGAAATATCACTCTGGCTGCTTTATAAAAATGCCATTTGCCCACGTCTTATTTTGGCTCTGTGGATAACTTTCTCACTTTGGGAGTGAAAGACTGTGAGCTCAGTCCCAGAGAGCTAAGTGATTAAAATGCAGGGCACTGGCCAATGTTTACACCCCTAAATGAACACCCATCACAGGCTAACCTGCAGTGATACAAATCCAAACACCTATGGAAGACATTGAAGAGATAACAACCAGGACACTACCTTGAATAAAATTCCTACTGCACAAATGATCAATTCACTGTTGTATAAACACCTCTGAGTTTCAGAGAAAGGAAATTACTGGTTCACAAATTACCATGAGTCTGTTAGAGAGCTAATATTGTGCTCTTCCACATCAGTTACAAGTTAGCAATGTGGTTCATTAAAAAACAATAATAAAAATCGAGTAAAAATTTTTTTGACCAGTAACTTCTGATTGGGGGAATTCCGGGCTGATTAACCAGACATGTTACATGTGGGTCCAATATTCAAAATTTGTGAGAACAGCAAAAATGACATCCCCCTTGATGGTGTTAGCAGGAGGTTGGAAGGAAGATCATGGTGAATAAAAGAAGAAAAGGAGGATGTAGAATGACAAAGGGTGTTGAGAGGCAAAGGGAGGTGCAGCCAGGGGTTACTGGGCTGGGATTAATGGATGGAAGGGCCACCCCCTCTCTTTTCTTTGTGTGAAAGAGTGCATGCCACTGGAGAGGGGAAATATTTCACACCAACAACTTCATCAACAGGTCGTTATAATTACACATCAGAGCAAGGTGACATCATCAGCCAGCCAATGCTAGCTGCTAATTATGGTGTCACTGGAGTTCTGCTGCAGGTATTTACAGCCTGCTCCTTCACAGGCACTGCACCATGAATTATTCATGAAACAGCCACCTCTGTTTGATTAGTCAAACAGCTCTCACTATATACAAACCCAAGCTTATAAGTGGATTTTGCCAGACCTCATTTAAGCTGTCATATAAATCTACCTTTTCAATTTATGAATAAGCAGCCCATCAGTTTATCTTTTCTTTTCATGATGTACAAACCAAAGAAATTGGCATAGGAAAGATTTTCTTTCCTGATACTTCTCTGCCTCTGCAAGCTACTCTCTGAAAAAAGTAAAAAACGTCGAAATGAATGCATCTTTTGCACTTCCCAAACACTATCTGCCCGCTGACTAAAGATTTTCTGATTTATTACAGAAATGTATTGACACAAGGTGAGAGAAAAGAAAATAATAGGAGACATTTGTATGCTTTGGTAAAGTCAATTTAATTAGCATGTGAACCACACAGATAAGTATCATCGCTTCCTAATGTACTCAGTCTGGACACCAATCACGCTAAACAAGGCAAGCTATTCAAGCAAAGCCATTTGTCACAAAGTGAATTAAAAAAAAAAGCCTACAAGAAACCATCCAAAGCCAAATACAGCAAACTCAGCCTACTCTATTATTGTTCATTACAGCCATTGCTGAGGGCAAATGAAACTATAAGGTTTAATCGTCCTTTTACAAAAAACGTACTGATTCTTATAACCACACTGAAAAAAAGAATGCAATTTGAATTACTGTCCTGAATACAAAACAAGCAAAAACTTTACAAATTTTAAGCCATAAATCCATTGGCTTCTTTTCACTTATTCTAGTCATGCATACAAAGGAGAGGTAAAATTTACATTAGCATAGAGACTCACCTCACAATTTCTTTTTATCAGGCTGCTTTCCACAAACCTGTCTACTTTTAGTCAGGAAAGAGACAATACTTTGTTACACATCCTGACCCAGGTTTTTATTGAAAGTGAAAAATTCTCCCACAGGAGAAGGTTTCACATCAAGACCTTTTTTCTTTTTTTGGCAGAAAAAAGGCAAAAAGTAAAAAAAATATTATTTTAAAATATGCTATAATTTACTGAGTTGCACCTAAGCATTTAATTATGGTATTGTTAAAAAAGAAAAGTTTTCATTACCAACACTTACTACACTATATTTGGGCAGGTAAAAATCTCCTTCCTAATCCAAGTTACCAGTGTGTCATACAGAGTGGTGCTTTAGCTAACCTATGCTCCCAGTCCATCAGCCAAGCAATTAACTTCTCCTACAATGCACTCTGCTTACTTCCTACAGAATCATGATGTTTACTGAAGAAGATGGAAGTATTTATATTGATATAAAACCTAGTATTAATCTCAGACCAGGAAATGTAAAAGATTTGTTTGACTTCTATGTTGTTCCAGTACAAGTTCTATGCCAAGACTGATTGTTTCCCACCAAGGCAGGGGGTGGAAAATCAAGCTCAGCGTTCTTTGGGGAAAATGTTTCATAAGTAATTTTCAATCACCCTGCAATAACAGTAACAATGGCAAGAAAAAGAATAAATACGATAAATAGTGCTATAAAATTATGACAAAACTTTCATTTCCCATAAATAATATTACTAAAAGGGGGAAAAAACTTTAGTAATCTAAACTTTGGAAAACATACTCAGGGCTGGTCACAAAATAGTTCCAAAACGAATAGGTCAATGAACAAAGCGTTTGCAAGAGAATGAGTAGAATCAAGTGAGAAATCTCACAGGGCTTTTCATCCTCCCTAAGAGTCTGGCTTGTAACTTTAGTAAGAGAAGTCCCACAGATTTACAAGAATTGAAGGCAAGTTGAAGATCTACAAAATATTTCAAAGATAAAGGATACTCCATGTTCTTAATCAAACATCTTGATTATTCCTTCAACACATACTTGAAATTCCTTCTTCAAGATCGCCTAGCCCAAGTGTTCAGTTGTGATTTGTGGGAAAATTTAGACATAGAAGGTTTAACTGGCCTTTGCACTTCCTACCATCTGGCCTTCTACCCTTAGGTATGCACTTTACTCCTGATACTGGCAACTGTTAAGGATTATTTCTGTCCTATCCTGAATTAATGAATGAAAACCCTTGTGAAATGAAGCAATGTGGTACTAAATCAGGCTTGATCTTTTAATCCTTTAGAAAATGTTAAAAGCTGGCTACATTTCTAAACTTTTGGCAGTTGCTCAATAATACATTTCTCTTCCAGGTTTTGTGGGTTTTTTTGGTTTGATTTTTTTGGGGTTTTTTTTGGTTGTTTTTCTTTTGTGTGTGTGTGTGTTTTTTGTTTGTTTGGGGTTTTTTTGTGTGTGGTTTCTTTTGTTTGCTTTGTTTTTTTGTGTTTTCCTAGGAAAGTGTGTGGGGTAATTATTCATTTACTTGGACAAAGAGATGACCTAGAGTAAGAAAAGATTTTTAATTGCCTCAGAGAAAAACGAGTGTTACTGTTCAATTGTCATTGTAAATATTCATTCACTTGTAAATACATTTTTGTACAATTATTGTTAGCTAAAGGCAATAACTCTGTTTTCTGGGTATTGAACAAAGGCATCTGCCTCAGTACAGCATCTAATCGAAGTCTTAGGTCAAAGAGTTCTCCTTTTAAAATACCCTCCAGCATCATCCTTTCTTTACCTCAGAACCCCTCATTAAGAACAATCTAAAGATTGCCTAAGAGGATTGCATTAGGTATACTGATTACTGAAGAGACCTCACATCTAGAGTTTATAAATGCATTAGTGATACTTCATTATAAAGAGAGAAAAGGCCAAAAATAAACAAATAAGGAGAAGATAGTCAGAGAAAAGGAGCAGCATAGGATTTCATATCAGGCTGTGAAACCTCTTGACCTTCAGTGTGAAGCCACAAAAATAAAAATAATTTCCCAAAAGCTATCTCAATTCTATGCTGTGTAAACCTCTGTAATCTTTCCAGGAGTCTTTGTCTTTCAAAACTGTCCTTCTGTTGGTGAGCTCTGGCTGTTCTCTGGGAGCAATTTCAGACAGTATTTCAGTGTATTTCCCCTGCCCCATGCCCTGCCAGCACACATCACTTGCTCTGGTGAGCTGAGTCCATGCTGCACAGCCCAGTGCCACCATGCAGGTGCTTGAGGACACAGGACAGCCAGCTCTCAAGCTGCCTCCAGATGTCATTCATTTGTGGGTCATTTTATAGATCACCCAGTTCTTACACCTCACACTGGTGTAAGAACTTTGCCTTTGCCTTTAAGATGAATGCAGCAGACAGGGGCATGTAGGTAACTACTGGGTGACATGAACACAAAGCATGAGCATGAGAAGGAAGGAAAAGCAGATGAAAAACATGAACTGACTGAAGTCCATTTCCTGTTCTCCTGTGCCACTTAGGAGTGAAGTTGAGCCTGGGAAGTAGGGAGGAATGTGGTGGTTTCTAGATTTTTTGTTGTTGACTAATTGTCAATACATGAAACTGATTTTCCCCAAATTGGGTCTGTTTTTCCTGTGATACTACTGATGAAAAATCTCCCTGTTCTTATCTTGACACCCTGGCTTTTCATTTTATTTTTCTCCCCCAGTCCTATTGGGAGAGTAGAGTTATAGAGCAGCTTGGTGTGCACCTGGTAGGCAGCATAGAGACATTGCATTCCTGTGAATTGCTTTAAATAGGAGGAAACATCCTTTTATTCTTCTATTGTGCTGTGATAACTTGAGTGCTCTGTATGGGCAAAGCAGCTACAATACCTGCTTACAATTGCTGTGAGATTCTTTGCCATCTATTCCATCTATCCCGGTACATAAACTTCGCTTTTCAAATAAAATATAAGAAAGGTTGGATAAAAATATAGCAGAACTACTGTTACATTTGTTTTAATGGCACATTTTTCTCTTATCCTTTCTTTCATTATTATTTTACCAGTGTTATTTTCAGATACTCATATACTTCAGGTTGTTTACTTCCTATGTATTTATTGCTCTGCAGAGCTGCACCTGAAATATTTAATGAAAACAGAGAGTACAAACACAGAGCAGAAACTGCATGTTCCTCCAGTGCTACATGACCTCTAGAATTGCTTTTCTTCTTTTCATTAATGGCCAAGAGAATAATTAGGATAGCAGAAGAGCATTTTCACCATTAATAGGACATTCCATTACTTTTAATCACAGGAGTAAAGAGAAGATAGAGCCAGGTTGAGGAAGACTCTACTGGAAACTGTTTTCACAAGAGCCATGATACCTCTCCTCAGAAGGAGATTACAATTTGCTGATAAGAACACACATATAGAGGACAGTGATCTGATATGTATCTGAGCTGGATAGGATTGCAAATATATTCCTCTACTATCTATACTCTGAGTTGTATAAGACTTAATGAGCTTCATCTCAAAGCACTTGAGAGAAAAGATGTGTCTGTTCATGGCCCAAAAACAATAGTTCTGCAGCTCTCATCAGAATTTAAACACCATCTTTCTTAATATGCCATGGCCCAAATATAGACCTGGTAAGAGTGAAGGACGTGAGGTCAATGAGAAAAAGTTGAAGGGCAGGTCTTTTAATGTTTTGATTGAAACTCTTTAGTCTTGGATTCTGTTTCACATTCCTTATAAAAACAGTGACAAGAACGCTGAGTGCAGTGGAAATAATATGTGTAGATCACTGAGTAGCCTAGGCCTGAATAAAGAATAATGTTCTTCAGAACAAGGGACACTGGAAACACAGGGGAAGAAATGTTTCAGAAAGTTTAACAGCTGCTCAGTTTTCCCATTTGTTATTTGTGGAATGATAGAAAATAAGACTTTTTTTAACAAAGAGGAAAAATATAACGTAAGAAAATGTAAATAATGGTCAATATAGGGCTGTATTACAAAGATTTCTAGATGATTCTATCTTCTCCTTTGAGCTGAGATATAGAATTTACACAGTTTCTCAGGAGCACTTTACCACAAAGACAATAGTTTTGTTATTCCAGAAGTTTTGGACTCATTTTTTCCTGAATTTGGAAAGTTTATATAAAACAATTGTGGTAGCTGACAGAAGTCACTCAAAATTCTATTAATATCTGTATTCCCAAGAGTTTGCTAAAGAAGTATACACCTACTTCTACTCAGAGAATCCCACCTTCCTAAATATTTCCAACCATGCAGTCATTGAACAAACACACTTATTTTTGACATGGCAGCAATCACAGCTTATTACACATAACTGCAAATCTTTACAGGATAAAATCTACATCTAAGTCAATTGACTTTGACTTCCTTTTGTGATTAAGGGAGAAAAACAGGTATCTATAGCATCCATATTGTTGAACAATTTTATTTCTGCTCTAGGATAACTCAGAATTCAGAAATGTCAATTTCTCTCTACTTGCTACAAAAGGAGCACAAGATGTACGTGTGCCCTTTGCAGCACCCTAACCATTTTATTGGTATATTATCCTTTCAGGGTTTTTTCTTGCACTTGTCTTTCAAAGGCTATAGAACACTTATCTATTTTATTATTTATCACTCCTCCAAGAGTTTTGTCATTTACCTGCAGAAACTAAGATTTTAAATTATTTTCTTTCAGGATACAGATGAAAGAAAAATATTAAACAGCACAGGACAAGAGCTGATTTCCACAGAGCTCCACTAGAAACCCACCAGTGTGATAATGAATCTTCATTGCCAATGGCATTTGGCAACTGTCGGCCATTCAATAATACAAGTATGTCATGTTGATTGTATTGCTTTTTTTTTTGAAGTGGAAATGTCAGGCAGCAAAAAGTCAAAACCAATCAAGGATTATGTTACATTGACACTAACACTTTTATCAATAGGTATCAAATTTTTTTGACAAAATCTATTTTCAGTAAGCTGTTTTAATAGAAATTGATCATGTTATGGTCCTATCATAGTTTAAGAATTTGAATCTTCTATCATTCATTTTATGTTTTTTTTCCCAGGGAAGTGATCATGGGAATAGACTTAAAACATCTTAGGTTATTGTCGCTGGCAGGATAGAATACATGACAAACTACAGTGGATCTGGACACGGGAGGGCAATTAAGAACCTCTGAGATTAGTGACCTTGACCTACTTGATTATGCTACATTACCCTGCACTTGCTTGTTCCCACAGCACTTTCCCAGGTATTGACTTCCTTTCCCATCAGGAAGATTGCTGCCAGTCCGTGGACACCAGGCAGGAGCCCAAGCCAGTTCCCACCATGCTGCTGCTCACACTTACCTCTACCAGGAATTATTGGCCAGGGTTCCTGGGTGTCCCCACCATTTGTCTCCATGTAGCTGTGCGATCTTGGGATCTTTCCCTCTTGCCAGGATCTTTTCCACCTCCCTTCTGAGTTTCTTTCCCTCCAAGACCATTTTCTCTGGGAACCCTACTTTTCAACACTGCTTTGCCTTTGCAGAATTCTAAGCCCTTGATTTTCCTCCAATCTAAAGAGTGTTTGTGTCTAACAGTCCAGGCACAACGTGTGACAAGCCCTCTAGCTGGGTGGTTCTGTTTCATGTCTTCTTATTAATTAAAACATTTAGGACATGCCACTTTGGTTAAGTCCAGGTATCATCAAATTTCATAGCTAGCTTTGAACAAGTTGCAGTGGCCAGGAGCAGGCTTCTGTCTGAGAGTTGAAAAGTTCAGTTATGAACACGGACATAGATATTTGTTTATCACACATTACTGTTCATGGTGCAAGCTAATTTTTCACTTATGACATTCTTTTTTTTTAATAGATAATAGTCATGACTTCTTTCAAGCCTCTACAACTTGTCTACTGTTTTATTGTATTAATTAATAAATATTAATGGCCTAGAGAGATCCTCAGTTGGCTATTTAAGGATATTAGAAAAATAATCCCAAAATAATCCAAAAATAGTAAATTCTGTTCAGCACTATTTTTAGTCAATATTAGAATAGAAAATAGTGCATCACTGTGAAATAATATTTAATTTTCTTCCTCCTTCTCCACACTTTAAAAATAGAGCAGAAGATTTTGATGAGTATTTCTCTTAACTGTTCAAAGCTACAATGCACTTCACCATAACCTTCCTGGAGAGCAAACAAACAGCTTCTGAACAGAAGTCTCCAAGGCCAACTACTGTCAAAACCAGAACCTGCAGCTGCACATTAACAAAAACTCTCCTGCTGCTACTCCTTATTTATATCATAGCTTTAATTGTGAGTCACAGTCTCACCTGTACGATTTTAGCAGTAACTGGAAGGCATTCACATCATCAGTAGATCCTCTGGACTGTCTCTTTATTTTATTTTCAAATAAAAAATATTCAAGGTAACAGCTGTGTAATTGCCAGAGCTGTCACCCTCAAAATGGCACTCACATGGTGATACCACAACACTCCATCTGCATGTCCTGGTTTTTCCAGTTACCCAGGGTAAGTTCTCTGCTCCCCCTATGCTCTCCATAGTATGGAAATAGATATCACTTACATTACATGGTCTGAGCTTGATTTATGGTCCTTGTGCACCTGCAGTGATCAAACCCTAGACAGCAGCAGGTGCACTTTTTATATATATCTTATTACCTTTTTTTCTCATTTCTTGATCCTTGTTTTCATTCTTGTGCCTTCTTTTGTCAGCCCCGACTGTTTACCAAATAAATAACCTGCCCTAACTATTTTTTATTATTTGCTACCTCCACATCTACATCAAATATTTCTGATATCACAATGACCTGGATAATCTTGGCTCTGCAACGTATTGCTGTGCCAGTTTTCCAGGTGTTGCTCAGCCTTTGAAGATTCTGCTCCCTGTCAGTTTTTTGTCAAGTCTGGCCATCTCATACTTTCTCTTTAGCAACCTGTGACTACAGGCACTATCTTCTCTCAGCTTCTTACACATATCCAGCACATCCAGTGATTTCTCCAGCCTGGAGGTTTTTCCCTGAGCATCTTGTTCTGTTAGCTGAACCTCAGACCAGCACCTACTCACTGGCATAGACACTGAATTGCAACCCCTAAATAAAGACAAAGGAAATTTAAAAATCTTAGTTTCAGAATCAAAACAATAAACAGCTATGCTAATGAACATTTCCCTGTTGCTAAACAAACTTAGAGTGAAGATGCTGTCACAGGACATAGTTGACCTAGAGAGGTGAATCTCAGCTACCTGTGTAGAATCATGGGGCACACTACCCTATAGAAGTACCTTGGTCGATAGCAAAATAAAGCTGAAGCCAAAGGAGACTCCAAAGTGTCTTTTTTGTGACTGATTTTGCATGTCAGTAGCAACTGGGCAAACAGAACAGACAGATTGGTTTGGAACGAAGTTATGAAAACCCCAGCGGCATTAAAGGAAAGGATTTTGTAGCAAGTTGCAATACAAAATAAGTTTGCATATGGATTGATTATGTAAAAAACCACGAACTATACTTTTCTAACTGAAACTTTAAAAAAAATTCCATGAGAAATGCATGTTTTAAACTAAATTACACTATTTTTCTACCTGATCATTATGGGATTGGAAATCTCAGAGGATTTTCAGAGTAGACATCATGGATAATTTATTTTCAAATAGACGAACTAGGTATTAAATACTTATGAATAAGTGTTACAATGTCCCTAGAGTCTTTACTGTGAACCAGCTGAGAACTTGGTCTTATAAAATAAAAATTTGGTTTGCAAAAAAAGAAGAATTCATTATTTTTTTTTCTAAGCTGAAAAACATTCTATAATTAAAGTGATTTAATCCTTGATAGGGTGCTTGCTTTATGTATGACCATTAGCAGCACAGAAATCAGTCTTAGACAAGTTAAGCAGAGCAGGTAAAGCCAGGCACATAGACAGCCAGAGAAGGAAGCTGTGTGAAAGACAAAAGTCGGGAAAAGTATTTCCACCTATTTACAGAGGTGAAGTGATGTGTTGCTAATGTGTTGTTGTTAATCTCATACGATCTTGCAGAAGTCCTTTACATAACATAGACCTACTTTATCAGATCATCCTAAAGCAGAGCCCCAGCAGCCAGTCAGCTCCTGAGGCTGGCTCAGGTGTACAGGTGGGATGGTCCCTTGCTCCTGCATAGGCACCCACGCCTGGGTGTGCTAGGGAGGGCTTCCTGCTGCCAGCACACAACCGCTGGAATTTAAGTGAGATACTGCAGAGAGTCAGATTCAAGGGAGGACCTTTGTGAGACATTCACAACCCTGCACTGGCAGCTGAAAACCATGAGGACCTCAGCAAAAGATATGTTATGCTAGGACAGCTGAATCCTACATCTATTCCAAACTATCTAGGTGCCACTTTGTTACAAACAAGATAATGTTGCCTTATTCAGAAGTCAAATCTAAATTACCTTCAGCCTTAATTGCTTTACAAATATAGGGATATAATTTCAGATTTTTCTCCCTTAAAATTAAAATTTTATTCAAGCATTGTCAACATTTACATGTGGAAATGAAAATATGAATATGAAAAGTTCATGTATATACAGAATAAGCACATAACAGTGTAGTCTGTTGAGCAGTTTGATAGAGTATGAGTTCATTAACATCAATAATCTATTTCATTAGTGAAACAGACAGGAAAAAAGGAAAGTCCTATCAGAGATGTTAGTCTACTGTGCAGAATCCTGAATGTGCTTTTCACTACCAGAATGGCATAGATAATCGTAGTTGACTTGTAATATGAGTAGGGACAGTTGTTTTCTAAAATGTAAATAAAATGTATCTGAAAAGCTATCATCAACAGGAATTTGTCTTTTCTGAATTAAGCATATTACTGATTTTGGTCTCTGCAATTATGCTTTTCACTATTAACTGCACCAGCATTAAGGCAGAATTCATTGTATTCACACCATAAAAGACTTTAAAAAAAATTTACTTCATTTAGTAGCTTGGTGATAAATAGAGTTAAATATTGTTCACTTTGAACTTTAATTCTTTGGGCTTCCTCTTCACTCTCCATGGCTTTAACTCTGATATCTGGCAGAAAAAGTTACATTTAAATAAATTCCCCAGAAGAATCTATTCTGTCATTTGTAGAAAATTTATTTGCCTTTTCCCACAAGAACATTATCCTACCAGCTGATCTCACTTCTTTTAATTTACTTTTTTTTTATTTATTTTGCCCTCAAATTGTGCTTTTTTTGGACCTTTTTTTGGTTGGGAAATACTTCACAACTGTCCCTCTAACGTAGGCAGAATTGAGAGTTGGAATTTGTTATTAATGTATTAATGCAATTCTAGTTTGTTCTTTTGCTGTAATAACAACATAAAGGTCTTTTAATGGAAGAAATAACTTGAAATCTCTGGTTAGTCTCAGGAAAAAAAAATCTAACTGATATCACACAAGGATGAGAAATCATCATAACCATGAGCCATCTCTTGAGATTAAATCTCAGGCTTCATGATTAGGTACAAAAGGTAAGGACCTCCATTTGATCAGGTGCCACTTCAGGCAGGTCATCCCCCTGTGTCTCACAAAAAGCAGGCAACCTTGCTCCTTTGTGCCAGTATCTCTGAGAGTGACTTCCAGGCCAAATCTGTCTCCTGCTTGTGAGTCCCAGCCAGACTGCAGTGACTTCTGTGTCAGTGTCTGAGCAGACAAGGGGGAAGCTTTGGGTCCACCTCACCCAGCAGAACCAATGCAACCTCCCCCATCAACAGTCCTGAAAACATGGGCTTACTCAGCAGTCTCCATCTACGTTCTCTGAAAAGACTCTTGTCATCATCTGTGACCAAAGCAGGTTCAGAGTTCAAAGAGTAAAACTCTGGAGGACAGAATTTCATTGAGTGATCTGCTCAAGTTATTCTTCAGTCAGCATAATACTTCCTGATTAACTGAACTGTTAACTTCTCTATCCCAAAGCAAATCTTCCTTTATTTTATGACCATTTAGAGCTAGCTGTCCAGATAGCACCTGAGGAAACTGGAGTTTAAACATGTGGTCTACTGCCTTTGACCCATATTTCTTTTCATGTCCCTGCCTGTTATTTCCTCTTGAAGTACTTCTCTTTCACCTTAGCCTAGAAGCATTCTAGTGTTTTTCATGAGAATATGGTCTATCTGTTAATTCAGTTATTGGTTATCCATTCAGCTTGAGGTGCCATGGCCTGTACAGAAACAATTATTTCAGGAACGTTTAGCGTAATCTTGATGGTAGTGTCAAACTCTGATTTGCAGTTGCTGATTATTTACATGTTTAAAAGACATATGGCTTCAGAAAGTCTGCTGCCATTATACACAGTTTTAAAGCCTCTGCAGGTGTCTTCAGGATCTACTCCATGCTCTGGCAAGAAAACAAATTATTGACTTCATCTTCCTGCTTCTGCTGCTGTCATTACAGCAAATAAAAATTAATAACTCCAAAATCCCTGGGCCAGGTTTAGTCTAACATTAGCCTTAAATTACCATGCTTTGTTGATAGCTTTTTAATTTTTACCTCTGGCAATTTTATGTTATTATGAAATTCATCCTGTTATCAAATATAAATAAATTGTCCGTGTCAGTCGTCTCAACACAGATGTCATATCCTGCATCCCACTCTAACTGCAAGCCCCTAAGAGAAAAAAGAAAAGAAAAAAGTCACCTTGCTCAGAACTGCCAAGCTTACCTCTTTTAGAGAAAAGGAGAAAAATGTTAGGAAGAATTTAAACCTTCAGTCCTATCAACTCATAGTGAATGCCTGAGCTAGAAGAGTGAACATGCTGTAACCTGTGTTGCTAAGAGGTCAAAGGACTGCCCAGGAGAAGCTGGATGGAGGAAGTCAGGAAAGACATTATTAGTGGGCTATTTCTCCATCTTCATTGCCAGACACAGGACTAACCTGACCCTGGTCTGTTGCAGAAATAAACAGCTGGGGCTCAGTTTCTTCATGAAGGAAAAGCCAAATCTCTATTTCATAGGTGATATTTTACAGGATTTTGAGAAGGCACCATGTTAGATCTAATTGGCTGACAATACACTGATACTCAGTTAATTGGTCAGTAAATGGCATTTTGCTTGTCTATCAAACCTCTCCATTCTTGGATCGTTTACATATCTTCTTCACTGGTTCTCATGGGATCCATTTCTTGGTTTTGCAGGTGCAAACTTATTTACCTCACAAGAATAGATTGTTACAAAACTGATTTTCATTCTTGTGATTTTTTTCACATGGGAATTTACAAGCTAATTGTTAGCTTAGCTAGAGTAGCAGGGCCTAAACCATATTTTATAAGGCATTTCTTTTATAATGTCTTTACCTGTATGCAATACGGTCTTCTGCAGACCCCTCACACTGTGGATCATCCCAAGTAAGAGCCTAAGATATGCCTACCTGAGGACAGAAATAAATCACATCCTGGAAGAGATCCTAGCACAAAGTGTATGTTCACTGTATTTGTATCACAATAAATCTCTTTAGCTGATAACACTGAGATCACAAATGGCACATACAAGAACCCAAACTTGGATTACAATTATTTAGCACAATATGATTATCACTTCATATGAATTGTCATCCTTTCACTTGTATGGGGTAATTTCTATTCCACCAGCAGTAGAATGGCACATATTTTTTACCTGAACTGCTTTAAAGTGTACCTTTTGGGAACATCAATTTTCCAAATTTTCATATTTTTAACTTAAAGAAAAAGATTTTTTTATTCAATTGGTGAGAGTATTTTTAATTTCACTTCTTTATGGCAGTACATAAGCTGTATTGTTGGGGTATTTTTTTTAAGTGAGGTAGCACTTTGCTATATGAGCTGAATGGAAGTGTATTTGCCAGATTAATGGAATATAATACAGGCTGATGACTATGGCCCGTTTACCTCAGATAATAATAAAAGAGCACAATCCACTTTTGCTGAAGTATTGGTATGTAGCAACCTGCTTCCACGTTAGTAATGGATAATCATGACAAGCACATACCCAGCAGGGATCTTCCACAGCCTAGATAAGTCTGCATCTCATTGGAAGAGCAGTTTCAGGAGTAGGTGTGTTCTCAGTTGGCTTCCTTCCCTTCCAAAGGATTTCCAAGACAGAAAGCTTCACAGAGCTCCACAGAGCTAGATTATGACCCAGGAACTTCTTCTGATGACCTTACTAGCAAAATATTAATGTGCCACCAATTCTGGATACTGGTCATGAGGTACATCTGTAACTGTACTTCCAATTCACTGTTTGGACGGCAATTTTTTCATGATGCTTGAATTTGGGATAGTCTCAGAAGACAATCTGCATGTGCCCCACTTTTGATGGGTTCCTGCTAAACTGTAGTTTGACAGCTTGCCACAAAAACTGACACTGAAATCAAATTATAAGCTTTCAGTGACAACTGAATAGAGCTCCAAAGTATCTAAAAAAAAAATCTTAAAACAAACAAAAACAAACAACCAAAAAACTGAGAGAGCTATAAACGAAACAAAGGACTGCAGAGAAGAGGGTAAAAAGGGTCATGCAGCCTATAGGATGGCTTCCATCTGAGAGGAGCTCCATTAATTTGATTATTTGGTTTTAAAAGGAGGGAATAAGGATGAATAGAGAAAGATACATTAAAAGACTATTAGATCATCAAAGATAGAGATGGTGAACAGGAAACATCCGCTTACTGTTTCTAACAACACTAGGGAATATCCAGTCAGATGAAGAAAATGCAAATAAATTTTCATGCAGGTTTAATCATATGTTGTGGGTAAGAGTAGACATCTTCACAGCCACCATTACAGGCTTGAGCTTTGCTAAGTTAAATATTCTTACCCTAATCTGAGTACCACTCAAGGAAGCTGCTCTTCTGATTCTGTATAAACTGGTTTCCAATGGACCACTAGATCTAGATTCCCAGTAGTCAGGCAGAACTGGAACCCACTCAAAATGCATCATATCTCTTAACCAGATTATACTCAGGAATTTATTTTTCATTAAAAAAATCCTAAACAGAACGTGGAAGTGATAAACAGAAAGGGCACACAAGGACAGCAGTAGCTCCAATTCTCATGCAAAAGAGTGCACTCAAGAAAATTATAATTCCACATAAGGAGATTCCTTTCATCACATATTTCTTGTGCATCTGGAGTACTTGAAATATGTTGCTATCCACTCCATTTCCTTAGGGGAAGTATATGAAAGTGGTTTGAGTATCCCATAAGACAAATATAGTATAAAATCTTAAGTCCTCGCACTCTTCAGTACAATTAGTTTTAAATTACAGTTGTCTGTGAATTGAGTGTGCAAGCTGATTAGTGAGGCATGAATAAGGTGGCTAGATATAACCTGTGTTGAAAAATGCATGATTACTGAAATTCTGTGACAAGCTAAAGGAATTGTCTGTGCTGCAAAGAATAGGTTAGTTTAGCCAGCATGATGGATGGATGGACTTTAATGAAGGAAATACCCTTTGTGGGTTTGCATCAGAGGCTATGCATTAGCCAGAGCCAGACTGTGTGGCAGGAAAGCAAACTTGACACTCTTTTCTGTGTGTCGCTACTGGCACTCATAACCAACCAAAGAATAACTTTTCTGATTGAGACAGGAGGAGAAAAATGAAATAGCTTGATACTGGAATACTTTCAGCAGACATAAAATATCTGGAACAGGAAGCACTGGGGTACTGGCAGCTATCCATTTTTACCCCTGGTTATGTATTGAGCAGTAGTAAAAATACGAATTTTAATGAAAAGACACCATCAGTTCTCAGTTGTAACACTGTGACAGAGAAGTTCTTGCTGGAAGGTCTCTTCAACCAAATATCTGAGTGATGGCTTAGAAAAGGATCCTTAAGGGAAGCTGAAGAACAAAGCTATCATCTCAAGTCAGAACTGACAGGCACTTCGTTTTATTTTTTCTTCCTCTCTCTTTTCTTCTATTTATTTCTTATTTACCTTTTCTGTTATTGTTGGAGTTGGGGGGGTTTTGGTGTACAGTTTTTTGAGGGGGAGTTGGGGTTTTGCTTATTTATTTTTTGGTTGGGGGAGTTGCCTTGTTTTGGGTTTTTTTGGTTTGGTTTAGTCGTTTTGTTTGGTTCC
>VXBI01002232.1:1007495-1020071 GCA_013397375.1 Toxostoma redivivum | reverse complement strand
CCCGCCCCTTCTATTCTGTCTTTTCTTTGTTTCCAATTTTGCAATCAAGTATCTAGCCTGTGTTTTGCTGGGATAAATGTCATTTCTCTTTCACCCCAAAGTTGTCCAGTATTAACCTCGACAGACAAACTGCCCAGTAAATAGCACTCTTGTTTTGACAGAAATGGACAATCTGATTCTAGCATAGTCTGATGTATTTTCAAGCTATCTCTAGATGAACAGTTCATAGCAGAAATGGCTTTAGTCCTTTCCATCTCCATATGTTTAATGTTGCTTTGGTTGTCTGAAACTAGGTTTGGTTACAGTCAAAACCCAGGACAGAAAAAGTACATGCCACTCCATATTCCACTTGTGCAATAGATATTGCATGGTGTTACTCTTTCATGTGCTGCTGCATGCAGCACATGGGGAGAAGCCATGGGGAGATTCCTGAGCCTCTTTTGGACCAACTGGGCAGCATGAACCCACCAGCTGGCCGTGGGCTCAAGTGATGACATCCATCCATGCTGGCTTTTTATATTCTCAGGTGTATCATGAAGCTGCCAGAACCAGAAAGTCCTGCACACAGAGATTCAGAGAGCCAGAGGAAGGCACATAAACAACAGTGAAAGATGTGTCTTGAAGGACAAGTGTTTGAAACAGACTACAAAGAGTCACAGCTGAAACTATTCCTGACTTGTCACACTGGTTGGTTTTGACTACAATAATCTGAACCTGCAATAGTAGTAAATATTAAGAACATTATTATATCCTGTCACATTGCAGAGTGGTTGGCTGGGATACAGTTATTTTTCTTTTCTTTGTAGTGGCTTCTATCACACTGCTCTGGATACATGACCAAAGCAGTGATGATAACACAGGGATGTTTTAGCTGGGCAGTGCTTACAAAAGGGGAAGGCCTTTTCTGCTTCTCCTGCTACCCTGCCAGCCACCAGGCTGGGGTGGAAGTAGTTGAGAGAGGACTGCTGGGGAAGTTTACCCCAACCAACCAACAGGATATTCCACAACATATAATACAGTGCTTAGCAATAAAAAAAAATGTGGAGAACAAAGGATGAAAGGGGTATATTTGGAGGTATGATGTCTGCCTTCCCAAGTAACTGAATGTGGTGGTTTGTATTAATTTATTTTTTGGTAAGGAAGGAAAGGAACAAGTTATGAAAAATAAATTAATTGATAGAGCTCTGATTTTCTGGAGACTGCTGAAAACCTGTCTGCCCATAGGAAGTAGAGAATAAATTTGTGATTTTGCTTTGCTTGACTATGCACCTTCTGCTTTTTCATTAATTTCTCAGTTTTACTCCTATGATTCTCCTCCCCGTCCCACCAGAGGGAAGCGAGCAACAGGCTGTGTGGGGCTGAGCTGCTCACAAGTACCACAACAAACATCTGCTTCTGGCCTTCCTTGATTTTTCACAGCACTGCATGGAGGCAGATCTAGGTCAGGCAGAAGTTACGCAACTTTGTGTGAAAGAATCCAATTAGCATTAACATTGCCAGGGGGCAAGAAGGATTTTGAAACACCTGGAAGTAGTATTTAAAAAATATTCTTTTAAAATGTTACTAATAAAAGTTTTCATTATCACTTAAACTATGCATTTGAGAATATATTAGCACTGAAAATTTTATGCTGTTTCCTAGAACATATATAAACTGCCAACATCTTCCATTTATCCCTTAATTTATTTTCCATCCCAAATTTTCTTAGTATTATAAAGTGTCATTCATGCCAGTAAAAAAGACCAGATGTTCTAGGGTTAAGTCACATTTTCAGCCTTTCCTATCATGTAATGTATTCCTAAATGCCTGGTGACAATGGACATAATTACTTTTTAATTTTTTTTCAAGCACCTTTCATCTGGGAATACAGAATAGCCTAAACAGCATCCTTTATAAATATTACATGGAAAAGCTTCTAACTATTAAGATAAAAAGCTTCTTATTTCAGCGCACCCAACTGAAAGGAGAAGTCCTCATTTGTATAATAGAATCCAAATCTTGTTTATTTTCTTCAGATGATATCTCCATGAATCAAGGGCATCAGTAGTAATCTGGGGTTCGTGGGTTTGCAACTGGAAGTGTTTGACAAAATGTGCTAAAATACCTGATCAAATATGAAAACGTAGTAGTAGATTTTCCAGTACTCTGTTTGCAGTACAGCTCACGTGTAGACCATAGTTTAGAGGAGCACAGATCTATGTTGGCACAGATGAGCATGTGGAAGTGAGAGTCACCACCACTGTTCCCCTTTCTGACTCTGCAAGGAGGAAAAGGAAATTAAAAGCTGGTTTAAAGGTGACTTTGGCACTTGTGGAATGGATTCTGCAGCCTCCAGTTCTGCCTCAATTGTCCTGGCACACATTACCAGCTTGTGGTAAAAGCTGAGACCCCTCAAGTACAGCTGTTTCACCAGTTTATTCTTCCTTCCTACACTTCTTCAGCCCTGCTTGCCTCTGCAAGAGTTCACTGCACTGCAATGAGTGAGTCAGGGACAGTGGCTGTACTGAGATCTCTGAGCCCCTTTGCCCTCTCAGAACCATCCCTGGTGTATATCAGCTTCATGGGAGGTTCCAGTCAGCAATCCAGGCCCTGGTGTTGAACTTTCACAAAACAAACCCGAGGCCTTTTTTTTATATTCTTATTCTTATTCTTATTCTTATTCTTATTCTTATTCTTATTCTTATTCTTATTCTTTCTTCAAAATCTTATTCTGTATTACACCATCATAAAAGGAAAGCAGCTTCACCACATGCAAGTTCTAATCTCTTTCTGCTTACAATTCAAGTCCAAAGGAAAATACATTTGCTTAAGGCCTTGTAGTTTTGGGAATTCTCTTTGAAAAATTTCAAATGCCATTCCTTGGAGCATATTTGAATTTCCCCTCTGCCCCCTTCTCCCACCTTAATTTCCCTACCCATATTGCAATGCAAACTTTGGAAAAAGGTAAAATTAAGTATCTAGCCTTTTATCCATATAATTTTCTTTTATTTTCTGAGCATGGAAGTATAAAAATACAGTGCAGTGTTTACCTTTGAACAGCTTTTCTTCTGTTCAGGATTATTTATCTTGGTTTGCTCTGCCACAGGCCATTCTGTCATCCTTAATTTCAGAAAATAATTCTCTTGTTCCTCTAGATCAAAGCAGAAACACTCCTTGGAAAAGCTGGTTGCCTTCCTGATCTGTCCTTGTGATCTGGCGCTGGCAGCATCTGCAGTGAGTGTGCCTCCAGCTTTCCTGCCTATGGAGCCAACCTCATGCCAAGGGGTCTGATGCAGATATCCACATCCTGCAGGAGGTCCAAAGGCTCAGTGTCATTGACAGCTGCAGCAGCTGTGGTGATCCAGCTGTGTGGGTCCCTGCAAATGGCGGTGGTGCAGCAGCAGCAGTGCTGCAGCGGGGCAGACAAGGACCTGACTCTCATGTGGCAGCCTGTCAGGCACATACCAACAGGATCAGAAGAAAAGATCTTCAAAATCACTAAAAGTTGCCTGCACTTTTCAGATCTGATCTAAATTCCATAAAAGGAGTACAAAACTCCATGCTGATACCAGAAGGATGGGACTACCTCTCCTCTCTATTAAAGTCTTCTGGGAAATACAGTCTTTATAGCTCTCTGTAAATAATGAGTTTTTTCGTAGAAGGTAAGTTCAAGATAAATTTTAGTGTTGTACATGTAAAGATTTTTAAAACTTTGAATAATTCATCTGACAAACACAGAGATGGAAATGTGGAACAACTTCTTGGCATGCTATGGTATCCTCAGAGGAAGCACATCATTCTATAATTGTGTGATGTGTAAACATCTTTTTGGCAAAAACAGAAGCAATATTTAGCAAATGTCATAGCCTAGGTTCTGAAATTTAAAACTAATGCATGAGAATCTGATGTCACGTTCACTTGATGTGAAACAGGCAAGTACCTACTTGTGCATGCCATCAAGCACATCTGTGGCTGGAAGTGATTCTTACAGAGCAGCTGAAGACTGAGATTTGGAAAAGTCAGGTCCCTCCTCACATTACTCTTGGCTACTAAACCTTACTACACGTTGAAAAAATGAAATGATGGATTAGTTGACACTTGTGCACTCAACAAAGAAGCTAGAAGAAAAAATTCTGGCTGATCTCAGCAAAAAATTCTCTGCAGTGTGACCCTTGCCATGTCCTTCTGCTTGGGCAATCACTTACATCCAATAACATTTTAGGAGCTGATTCTTATATGAAATGCATTGAATGAATCTCAACTGCCTCTGCCAGAAGCAAGATTTGAGATGCTCACTTATTCGTGGAGAGGCTGATTGTACCACTAACTGGCTCAGCAGAGAACTCTCCTTGGCACATAGTTCTGATGCACTTGATAGAAGCAAGCAGATTAATCACAATCTATTCTCATTGTCATTTTTATTTTTCTGTATCATAAGGTAAACTAAATGGGGCTAATGTTCCAAATCTTCTATCTCATTTCAAGCATTTTGATTGCCAGGTGGAAGAGTAATGGTTGATTATTCTAAATATTTGCAACATTCTCTACTATGAATAACTTTGTACACATTACAAATTAAAATTATTAATTCCTGACTTAAGATTATTTAATTGTTTGACTAATGCTCATGGTTTTTTCATGTAAATGTTATAACTTGACCATATGTGTCATTTTTATAACAGATGAGATTGGTTTTATATTTACATAAGTTCAACATTGGGACAATAATTACATTTATTGTTTACATAAACAGGTGTCAAAAGTTATACAATAACTAATTTTTTGCTGCCACCTTGTGGTGCTGCAGGCTTTTGATGACAAAAATGGGAGAGCCAAAGCTTATGCAAAACAAAAAAAGCCAATGGACTATATAATTATACTGATCATTCTTCTCTTTTTTCCTTTTTTTTCTCTCAAATAATCTGCGACGCTGCTCAATAAAGATTTACTCCCAACTTCTGACTTTCATAACTTATATCTTTGTTGTCATTTCTTCATAGGATCCCCATATACAAGCTGCAAACTAAGAACAATCTATCCTGTATGCATGAACAGTATCAGAACTAGCTTTTTTAAAGACTGGAAAGCCTCTCAGTGCTAAACCTTGATTTTTATTAAAACTTTTAGCCTAATTGCCAGTGCCAGTTCCTCAGTTCTTCTAGAAAGTAAAATTTGTCTTTGAAATTTTTTATATATTTTGTACAAGCCCTTTCCTTTTGGGTCTATGTTTGGTTGTCAGTCTAGCAGTGCTTGAAATAAAGCACTTGCAGACTATAATGTGCTTATCTGGAACATGGCAGATTTTGAAAAACCCCCTAGATGCATCAAGTGACGTTACAGCCCTGTTCATATTATATGCTGGCATTGATTGCTTTTATTTGCCTCTCCTGCAGTGCTTGAGGGAGAATCACATCATACCTCTACTGTGATCCCTGTGTCGAGGTAGGCATTAGATAGTTTCTCAGTTTTCAGGTTTCTGAGCAATGCTGAGTTGCACTGCTACTGCTTCTGAAGTCTGGGCTTTGTTAAATCCCTGCTTACACGAACATTTCCAGCTGAACCTGTGCTTCAAGGCTGAAGCTATAGTGTGGGCCTTCTGGTGGGACTTTTTGGTATTTCATGTCCCCTTCCCAAAACTCCATCAAAAACCCTTGCTGATCAGCAGTTTATGAAATCAAGCAGACTAGCTACATCATGCCCATTGGTAGAAAAGTGTGCTCCAGGTAGACTAACTCCTTACTTTCACTTTTTTTGGTTATAAAATAACTGCAAATCCATAGGGGTTTTGCAGCATGCAATATCTGGGGATCATGCAGCATATATTAGGTGAAACCTCTGCATTAAATCTACATGAAATGGCTATGCTAAGTGTGGAGGACTAGACTTAAGCATGTTGATTTATTTCAGCCAACAAAATCACTCATGGAAAGAAGACAAGGCGGAGGGAGGGAGGCTGATCAACAGAAGCTGATAAAAATGACAGTTCTATTTATTTAGATGGATGTGAATGAGGCTTTAATCCACTCCTCTTCTGCTGAGAACAGCCCAGATTAGTATGAAAGACATGCCTTAATTGTGGCAGTAGGAACAGGTGACAATCCAGTGTAAAGTGACTTCCCCACTTCATACAAAAAATCCCAAATATTCTGCTTCCCTTCAGGAGCTGTTCTAGCCACCACCATGGAGGTGTGGAGGATGGTTTTATTGTGGCATTCAGACTGGATCCCTGCTTGGGAACTGCATAACTCTCATCATGCCCTTTCACTTTATACTCTTCATTTACTTCTGCACAATCTTTCAGCTCCTCAGAATGAGGGCTACTGCAGAGATAAAACTCCAGTGTCTGTGCTGGGGAATTTTGGCACAACTGCTCAGCTGCCCTGGAAGATTTCTGCATGACTGTTAAAGTATCCTTGGTCTGCTTGCCTTCTTTCCCATGAGCTGGCAAGGGGTCACATCTCCCAGCAAGATGCCTGTCATATAAAGGGACAGAGTAGTTTCCATTTTTTCCTATGCCCATGAATATTTACCCACATGTCCTGTCCTGATGGTGGAGAATAAAAATTCTTATATGTGTCTTTCTTTTCCTGTGCTTTTTCTGTTGTTCATTTGGTATGGCTTTCATGTTCTCATAGCACCTTCTAGAATTCAGCACTTCACCTGCTATTATATTTGGGCCTTATAAGAAAAGGTCAAACATTTAGCAGTTAGTGACAAGTCAGAATGGATTTCAGTTCTAATTCTGAGGTACTTTTATAAAGAAGTTTTCAGAAACCTTTGCGCAGGAGAAAGCTGTGGGACTTGATGGTGGAAACCAGGATGGGACTAGAGGACATGAGTCTCAGGTAAGATATTCAGTGGAAAAGGAAGGAAGGAAGGAAGGAAGGAAGGAAGGAAGGAAGGAGAAATGGAGACAAGGCAACTGAATAAAAGATAATAAGAGAATGAGATATTTTGAACTGATTTAATTTTTATAACCACTCTTCTTTTGACCATCCCATTTACAAAACTCACCAACTGTGAGGCCCCCCCTATGAGGTGTGAAAGCCAAAACAACTCTTAGTGTTTTGTAGGGCATAAGAGCTACAAAGTGGTATAGGATGCAGGTGTTGGGGTTTTTTGGTTCTCAGGAGAAGGTTTTGTTGTTTTCTTTACTGAAGGAGTGCCAGCAGCTGGAGTAGTGAACCAGGAAGAATCTGGACATAAGGTTAAATTAGATCAAACATCAGGAGCCACTCTAAGAGAGAAAGATACCCCCATTCATTATAATTTTTTTAGACAAGTAAAATATGTACACACCACCAGCAATCTCTATATTTTCCCCTTAAAAAAATGGATGGACTCAAAGTTTTATGAATCAATCTTCTGACTGAGTAGAGAACTATGGTAGCATAATTTAAAGTAACAGAAACCAATGATTATCACAGTTGATTATCTCTACAAATACATGATATCTGTTGAAAGAGAAAAAATAATGAAAAGTCTAAGAGAATTATTGTGGCTGCAAATATAGAGGAATAAAAAAGAAGCTCAGAAAAAACCAAAAACATTTTAATATAATACTAGGGTGTTAAAAACAATATAAAAGGACCACAGCGAATAATTACAACCATAAGATATGAGAAAGCATCTCTAACAGTTCAGACATGTTTGTTCTGTCAAAAATCACTATTACAGCCTCCCTCTACTGCCTGAGCTACTGGCAAACATAGCACTACAAGGAATAACAAAGTGCTAACAGTGTGAAAAATCTAACTGTGACACTACACAGAACCTTGAAACCATCTTCAATAAAAGGAAAAGAAAGACAGTGACCCCCCACATTCAGTCTTTTTTGTTAATGAGACAGTGGTGGTGTGTGGAGCAGCAAAGACCATTGCACTGACAGAGTATTTTTAAAAAGATTTACAAAAGAAGTAGAGGTGAATTCACTGCCATTCAAGCCAGCTTTTACTTATGCGCAGATAGATCACTGGAATTTCAAAATTACTCTTTTCATTGCAATTTCTAAGTGAAAAGTTGATGATTTAAGAAAGACTGCTAATAAATACTACGTCTTCAGAAATGCATTCAAGGCACCAGTCAAAAGGAAGCTTGAGACTATCATTCTCGCTTTCCCTGGTCCTCTGGGCACTGAGGACCTTGTTCCTGATGCTGATGCCAGCCAGATCAAGCATCTGCTCTAGGGCTGTCCCTGGCAACCTTGTGGATCAGCTGTCACTGCACTTCCAAGCCCTGAGCAGGACTGTGCCTACAGGACATGGCTGAATGGGCCTCTTTCAGAGATGATGCTCTTTTAACATTTAGCACGTGTCCAAACTTCTCTCCTGAGGGAAGTCTGCCTGACTTTCACTGCTCTATGACACTAGCTGTCATCATTAAGATTGTAGCTGCTCTCCTTCTCCATTTGGATTTCCTAGAGCCAAGCCATGTCTTGTAGCTGAAGCAATTGTTTAATTTATAAATATTAATCTGTTGCAATAGAATTGAATTTTCATGGCAGTCAAATGCTGACAGAGAGGGGAGAGTTAAGAGAAGTAGCAATATAAAAACTATGAACAGAATTCACTAATCTCCAAAGAAGTGACAGTTTGTTTCTTAACTCAGCAATATCTGACACTCACAGAGATGGAAAATAAAAGCAGCAGTGGAGCCCACCTGAAATGGGAATATTTTCATGTTAATTACTGTGCAGTTTTGTCACAGGTTTCTGTAGACAACCCACTGAGGCAAAATAAAAGTTAAATGGAAGTACTTTTGTTTTCTTGTGTCATCACTCTGATTTATATGCAATTTCAAGTTGTTCTAGACAAGTACAACAATTTCAGGTATGTTTTGTTCTTGTAAAACAACTCAAGAGCCAGCTAGAATTATGTGCACTTAAGCCAGACTGCGGAGCTGGAACTGCTATAGTAGTGTCAACTGATAGCTTCCCCTTCAAACAAACATTTGTTCTCAATCTCTTAATTGAATTTTTACTGTCCTGTCCTTCCCTTCAGCTCTCAAAATAGTACAAAAAAAGTAAATATTTCTACTGTTCTTGTGTTGTTTTTCTAGACTGTCCCAGTCTGGTGAAAGATAAACTGCACCCAGTGACATATTTCCTTACATGGGGGAGCCTCTGCAGTATCTGTTGGTGCCTCCATGTGTTGTTCTTGGTTCTTTCAAGATGCACCACTTCCCAAAAGGCACACTAGCAAATGCCTATATCCACATCACTGCTCAAGACGGAATGGTTTCTCTCACAGAAAAAAAACAAGCTGGAAGATGTGCACTGAGGTGCTATTGGAGTATCCCATCACTAAAAGTGAAGTGGTATAACAAAACATTCTACTTAGTCGTGGGTGCATCCTGGGTTTGCTCTGATACAAAACATTTAGTAAATTCCTGTAAGGAGAGAAGACAGATCTTTAGAAAGCATAAAGTCTATGTATAGTTGTCCGTGTCTGGCAAAGATAGCTGAGCCATGCACTGGAAGTGACATTTTAAAACAAAACAAAACAAAGCAAAGCAAAGCAAAAAACCAAAACAAAACAGTTTTTATAATAACAAGGGATACAAACAGGATTTTCTGTGGCCCAATAGAAGTATCCATACAAAGGCAAGCTGGAACAAATCTAAAAGAACCAGACCCCACCAGAATAATTTCATTCTCATACTAGGTTATTGTCTAATTATTAATAAAAAATGAAAGCTCCTAATTCTCATATTTAAAGCATCAAACACTGCAGTATTCCTTAATACAACTAAACTTTCTACAATAAAGCTGATGAACTCATACTCAAGCTAAACAACTTTCTCAGTGTGAGTTTGAGATGCAGAAATGTACTCTCAGGGACAAACTTTACAGCTTTGATATTAGCACAAGTCACATCTCCTTTGACTTACTCCCTTCTAATTTAAACCTATAGAAATATGCATATAAAAATTCAAAGCAAAAGCTCTACGCACACACTCCTCAAAGGACAAGAAACAGATGTATAATTACTTTTTTAGTGTTTTACTGGCAGCTGTTTCAAAACCATGGTGAAAAGAACAGTATACAAACCCCTCTAATGCAAAAGGATGTAAAGGACTTTGTTCAATGTCAGACAAGGTCTGCATAGTTTAACTGCAAAAAGAACATGGGTATTCCATACACATTGGACTTCTTGTAGTACAGACACTTATTGAAATAAGACATTCTCCTAACTGACAGAATATCTAAGACTCCCCTATAATCTCAAATTTCATAATTTAAGAAACACTTTCAATAAGAGACAGAGACTTGCTCCTAAGAATTTAGGGCCAAATGTTATTCTGTTATAAAACAGAGTAAATATGTAAATGAAAATCAAAATGCATATATTTTTATCAGAGGAGGTATCAAGAACATCTCAAAAGAAGCAAAAAAAAGGTCTCACACATTTAGAAATCAAGATTACTTCAGCAAAAAACATATACAAAAGGTATATTGATACTGCATATTGTCATGATGCAAACAGTTAAAATCTAATTTGTTTTGACAACCCTGCTGAAAATGAAGTGGTAAATAAAACCCCTGATGTATTGACACAGACTAATAATCACTTATGAATTTTACTGAGATTATTATGCATCAGTTTAAGCACTGCTTCCTTTCAGAAACATTGTAGGATGAATGAGAGTGATTTTATCCAATCAAATTATTATGATGAATGAGGATTGATTAAGAGTAATCTGATCTGTCATCTCAAATGCTCTGCAAGTATGCATTCAGATGCCTGCATTCTGAGGTAGGAAGAGTTTGTTTACACACAAATTTATTTCTACATTAAAAAGGAGATTAATTAATGTATAATTGTATCTATGGCACCAAACATGTCTTGTGAGCTGTACTACATTACAGGTCAGATGTTATAGTAGAACTCACAGCTGGTCTGTGGGTTAGAGAGGGTTAATGAACGAGGGTTGTTCTGAGAAGTATTCTCTGACCAAGGCCACTGGCCTAGAGACCAAGAAGAGAAGAAAAAGAAGAAGATAAGCAAGAAGGAACCTGAGCTGGGAAAAGTATTTTTAGAAAAGTTTTGTGGAAAACAGAACCGTAGATTGGTTTTACACCAATGAACGCTATGTTGATCTATTGTAGCCAATGAATAAAGTGTAAACTTTGTAGAGTGTATAAAAGACAGCCTGTTGTTGGAATAAATGGGGTGTTAGCCTTCTGAAGTGTAGTGTGCCTTTTTGTGTGTCACGCCTGCCTCTATAGCGACATGTCTTAAATTTTATGTCCCAAAACTTAACATTTGAAGCTGACAAGAGACTGAGAGTCAGATGCTGGCTCCCACTTGGAGCATAGTGTAGGAAATTGTAGAGGGTGCAGGGTCCCCCACAAGGCCTCCTTGGAGAGCTATTGCCTAGATAAAAATTGCCTAGTCATGGTAACTGGGCTAAGAGACCCTTCTACTGCCTTGGGACCCCACTTTATCTCCTTGTAAAACTATTAGTCATATTTCCTCAGCCCTAATCAACTGGCCCTTCTGTCAAGCCACACCTTCGCTATAAAAAACCCTACTTCTTCCCAGTTCAGTGGAATGGAGCTGTCATTGGACCCCTTTCACAGAGGCTGCCAATAAAGGATTCTGTGGAGCCACCACACAGCTCTTCCCATCTCTTGTCCCTTCATTGGCCGGGGTGCTGTGCAAGCTGAGCTGGCATCACTAAGAGCTGAAATCACTGAAAGAGCTGATCACCTGAAATCCAGGCCTTGCTGGCATGGGTAGCCTGCTGCTAAGACTGCCTAGGATTCCCTGGACAGGCTGTTCCTTGTGGGACTTCACTATCTGGGATGGCAGTCAGGGTCAGGCTGACCCTTGGCACCAGCTGCAACAGGAAATCAACATATCCAACATATTCTTCAGTGTATTCCCACAACAAAGAACTCATAAAAGGTGCCTAGATCCCTAGATGTGCATAAAGAAACTAAGTTGAGCAGCATATAGAAGAAATTTTTGAAAATACAGACAGGTGCATCAAGATTTTATTTTCCAGATAAGGAGGGGTCAATCATTACAAAGTAGAAAACAAGCAATAATATATTCAATGGTGAAAAAGCATTAGTTATGATACTGTTTGAACTCTTCAATAGCTCTTTTCATGAGGTTTTCCAACAGAATTAGGGTAGCTGTCTGTTCTTAAAATCTTTTCATTTTCATAGATATTTCTAAACACCTTTATATATCTGGACATAAACATGCCCTGAAAAGTAGGCCAACATGAATTGTGTTTTTCTTAGTAGAAGAAACATCTATCAGATATGATTTACAAAGCTTACACATTTTAATCACTGCACAGAATGAAATTATCTAAATTGGGTCTTATCAATCATTACAAACTGGCACAACAAAATGACAGTGTTATGTAAATATTTTTAATCTGAACAATACAGAGTGAAATTAGGACTCTGTCTTCTCCACACTTCTAAGAATTTATTTAGAGAAAGAGACCTCCCAGATGATAAGAAATAGATGTTTCTCAAGCTATTTTCACTGTCAAATTAGTTTCTTATGTCCACAGTGCAGAGATGTGGTCTACCCATTCTGTCTAAAAGAATAGCTAAAAGCTAAAAAAAAAAAAAAA
>VXBI01002232.1:917384-1007489 GCA_013397375.1 Toxostoma redivivum | reverse complement strand
AAAAAAAAAAAGCTGATATAAAAAAGCAGTTGAATTTTTTTGCATCAGCTTTCTGAAACATGTGAAGTTTGAGATTTTTCCCTGAACGCAGCGTTAAATATTTGTACAGATGAAAAATACTTGCAGAAGTCTTAAAACAATAGATAAGAACTTATCTACCATCTGATAACACTTATATGCTTCCTCATCCTTTTTCGTAACAGCAGTGGTCTTCATTTCTTTTGTTTCCACTCTCAACTCCTGATAAGATTCACCCTTTCTCTCGTATGTGTTACATTTTAGGGAAAGAAAAGATCAATGTTTCTTTGAAAGTATGCTATGTAAGGCTATCCTAAAAATTTACATTAGGAGTCTAACCAGTTGATTCTCAACTGTGTCTGACAGTCCTGTAAAGCTAATAAAACATCAGTGAGTCACTTCTAAAAACTGATATTTTACCCTTAAGTTTTTATTTTCAATAGAGGTCGAGGAAAAAGTTGTTTAAATACACTCTGTTACCAACACCTGTAAGTGGAACAAGGTGCAATTTAGAGTAGACTGAGTCAAAGTAAAGTTCCCAAAACTAAAGTTCATATTAAGCTTTCAGGTAGTGTTCACAAGCTTTGAACACGCAACACTGGTGAGATAAACTGTCTATCATTTTTGCCTGAACTACTTATGGAAACTGCTTCTCTCTGCACAGTCCTTCTCTTGGTGTCTTGGCATCTGGGCAATATATTCTCAAATGGACTTCAATTTCACTAGGCTTTCCTCTAGTCTTTATCTTTTTTTTCCCCTAAGAAATAAGTTTTTACTGCAGGAGGGAATTGAAAATGTAGTATGAGTATTCTCAAAATTGGCATCTTCATATGTGTTGGCAAAGGTGGAGTGTCTTGCAAAATAGGAGCTGTCTCTGATTTGCCTTCTGCATTCTGCAGGCAGCCCTCTGGGAGTTCTGGGGAGCAGAGGATTCTATATCCTCTCATCTTCAGCCTGTGCCTGTGGCTTCCTCTATAAAAAATAATTTTTCCTTTCCTGTAGGATAGTCAAACATTCAGTACCAATAGGCCAAACATTTGGGAATGGCTCAGGACATCTTCACAGACATTTTCTAGGAACCTGTCTATCTTTCCTCTCTTCCACCCTGCAACCTAAAAAATGTGTTTTTTCCTGAGGTCATTACTAACTCCTATGCAGACACCTCTCTTCCAAAAGAACACGAGATGACTGATTTAATCTGCACTGACATTTCAAAGAACCAGCATAAAGGTAGTGCCCAGAGAATCTAAATATTTAATACTCATATATGTATAATCTTATGAGCCTTTGGTTTGAATTTCAGTAGACATCGCCCCCAGCATCAACTTAGAGAGACCTAGAGGAGAAAAATAAAGAAACTTGACAATGAAAATATGAGGATGTATAACTAAAAACAAGTTCAGCCTTTCTGAGTGAAAATGTCTTCACAATGCATAAAGTTACAGCCTTGCAGAGAGCAGTACTCAGTATCTTTGCAGTGCTTCTTCACCAGTCGATACTGAAGGGGAAAAAGAAGCACAAAGACAAAAATGCAGGACTTTATTGTCCTTGAGGTATATTGCAGGAAGGGAGGATGATTATGAATCTAAGATGATTAAATACTAATGGCACAAACTTCACAAGTGATGAAACAGCCAAATAAATTACCAGGGCTTTAAACCAGACACGTTTAGATTAACAGTACCTCTGTGAGACAGTTTGATAAATGTCTTGAATTTAGCAGCACCGCTTTGTACCTATTTCAGGGACCTTTGACTTTGGTCACCTGCTTAGTAATTGGACTGGTTTGCATCTATGCATTGTGATATGTCATCCTCTGGATGACATTCTTTGTAAAAATATGGGGGTTTATTTATGATTCGATAGCACAGGGTTTCCCCAGCAAGAAAGACCCGTAAGTTGCTGTTTCAACATATCAGTATCAATAGTATTCAAACCATCAAAGCCAGATTTGCTTTGATAATTTCCAAGGTAAGCACAAATGTGAAGCTCATCTGTACTTTGGGTTAAGAATTTTGGATTATTTTTACACTCATTGAGATTTGGTGGTTTTATTATTACCAAACTGAAATTTTTATTTGCTCTGTGTAGTAACTTATTCCATAGACAATGAGATTGACATCAATTCAATTATTTACAGTGCATGACACTATTTTAGTTATCCGAACCTGATGTTCAAAAATAAGTGTCATTTGACACTAACTTACAGTAGTCCTTGCAAAGCAGAATTGCTGGAACCAAAAGGCATTGAGCCATGAGACAGTGCTCCAAGGACACCTGTGCAACCCACAAACACTGCCTTCTGGACAGGTTTTTAAGCCCCAAACTGTCCATCCATATGCTGCCAGACCAGGCTCATCCATACCAAATACTACAGAGAAATTTGCCAGCAGGTGTTTTTATATCTTTTTCAGCATGTACCCTTCAGTGAATAGTTTGCCAGCACCTGCTACCTCACCCTCTCTCCATGAGCCAGTCTATAATTACATAAAGTCCAGAATTTACTCAGAAATTTCAACTTTAAATTGAAATTTTACTGCAACGGTTGGAAGGTGGTCCAAGTAAAATTTCCTCAAGAAAACATTTTTTATGCTTCTTTCTCTATGAAGAGAGAGATCTGAGATCTGAAGTTCTACTATGAAATCTTATCAGATGTTCATGTCATGTTCAGGTCTCCAATATTTCTTACTGGTAGAAGCTGTAGCTCTGGCTCTAGCACATCCCATCACAATCACCGTCACATTGCAATTCTTTCTGGCATTTTTCAGAAATCACATGTTTCAAAACTTTTCTAACAATGAAGCAGCTATTTCTTTGCCCTTTGATTGATTTCACATGATTCACTTAATAGCCAACATATTGTTTAACATTCCCATTTGTAAAGAAATCTCTTTGACAGTGTTCATAGACATATTTTTAGGTTTGGTGAGCACATGTGAACATAAAATTTCTTGAGATTTTTTTTGTCAAGAATCCTTACAGCAATACAGCTATAAAGAACTAGTAGAATTTTTTTCTTTGTTTTGTTCTTGTTTTATATATGCAGATAATATTTCAAAGATTGACAGTGTTATGAGAGTACAAATCACCACAAGATATCTATGTTATGTATACTGAAGCAGGGAACTGAATGTTTTTCAGAGGTATTAGTCAAAGTGCTGTTTACTTCAAAAAGTCTGCTAGTTTAAGTGTTGTATAAAAACCCAGCACATGCCTTTGAACACTTCCTAGAGCAAATCTGTGTAAGAAAAACTTCCTGAATCTGATGTCCCACTATAGAAGCAAAACTAGATCACATGTTTGTGTCAGTGATCTCAGCACTCCCTCCTTCTAATCCTCTTCAAGTATTAGACTATATTCTGTATTATGCTTCCAATCTTCAGAGTTTTTAAATTTAATTGGTAATTTCAACTGAGGTTCTGGCCACACTTGGCTTTGTCTTTGGACTATTGCATTGCATGTCAGTGTTTATGTATCCTGACAGATCACCCCTATCTCCATCAACTGTGGGATATTGCAGTGCACAGTCTAACTAGTATTTCATGTCCACGTAAAAAACTTAGCCAAATGGTGAATCTATGTTGGTGTCAGAAATAAATTGATTGGTCTGTGCTCTTACAATTGAAGGTGGCAGAGCTAACCTGATACTCTGGCTGTTTTAGCTGAAGGTAACTAAAGGCACAGCCTCGTGGAGATCAGTGGAGTAGGGTGACCCTTTTCTGCAGTTCTCTGGGGCCTTCATGACCTTGAACCACTCATCTTTTATAAAGCATTTATGAATATTTCACTAGTACCAGTTTCATAATTCTATCAACTGATTCTTAAATGTTTTGCCTTGAAATAATCACGTTCATTAGATGGGAATTTTGATTCTTAATTTCCAAAATTTTCAATTTCACCACAGTTTTCCATTCTTTTGCTCAACATTTAGCTTTCTTTCTGTCATGAATATAAAGGACTTGAACCTGTGACCTTTAGATTCATTGTCTCTCCATACTCTCAGCAGTTAAAAATCTTTTCCCATCATATATTTTATCATCTCTTAACTTTTCTTGGATAAACAAGAAACCCCTTGTCAAACTAAGGTGTTTTTCAATGTTCAAAACTCTTGTCGTTCTTTTCTTTTATTGATTTTTCAGCAGCTTTTTAAAGAATGAAAACAGTCTTCATCACAGCATTCTGATAATGGTATCTCTAAAGCTGTTTTCAGACATTGCAATGCTTCTCTATTTTTCTTGACACTCCTTAAGAATTATTTTAGCCTTCTAAGTGTCACTTCAGAGCCACTTATTTTCCTACCATAGTGTCTAAATTCTCTTGACTAGCAACTTTCCAGGATGCAACCCCTCCTCCTGTTACAATAAGCACTGTGTTTTTCTCCTAGTTGAATGATATTGTGTTTGGAAGAATTAAACGTGTATTGGGATACTTGAAGTGGCAATTCAAAGGCTATATTTTCTTTGAGATTGACAGCAAAATGCCTGCTTGAGCTGGTGAGCCTGAGCAGATTGCAGTGGGGTAGTTCAGCTCTTGCCAAGCTCCAGCATGCAGCCTGGAATCTGAGAAACCTGCTCCAGCCTATGAGACCTGGGATATTGTTAGCAGGCAGCTGAAAATTAGCTTGCCTACAGCTGTGCAGGGTATAACAGGATCAAACACATTACTAATTGTTAAAAAGTCTGGCAACACTGATTGGGGGGTTCCTAGGAACCACTGAGAAAAAAGAAGCAAAGGAATATAACATAATCCTGTGCTGTCGCTTCCAGGCCACAGCCCCAGCTCAGTAAGAGTGACAACATTTTTCAGTACCTCTCTCAAGTCCACCACCAGACTTATTTTTGAGCTCATCCAGCGAATTGTTCATTGCAACAACTGCAGCAGTGTGTGTGTAATGCATCGAGGGAGTAAGAACATCAGAACAGGAACAAAACAAACCAGGGGCTGCAGAATCGCCACGTAAACACCTGCAAAGGCACAGCGCTGTGAAGTGACACGCTGCAACACACCTGGCACAGCATGGACCTGTGCTCTCATCCTGCTCATTTAAGTGTAAACATACATTTCAGGATTAGTAGGAAAATGCCCCACTGAGCGAATTCAAGAGAAAAATTCATCCTCAGATAACTTGCTAAATGCAATGGAGACTCACCATGGGAACAGCAGGGAAGAAAACAAAGGACCCACATGTCTGTGTGCCCCATAGGAAAGTCAAGTACATGCATCAATGGAAAGAAAAACTCTTCTTTAACATCCATCTAAAGTGAGTATTTGTGATGATACAGAAACTGAAGAAAATGGGCAATAAATAGACTATAGCAAAAAATTCATCAAAATTATTCTGAAAGTTGTGTGAACATATTTAATTTACTACTAGCAGTGATGTCCTGTACACATAATGAGAACGTTTCAGTCAGAACAGGACTAATATGGACAATAAAATAAACCTCACAACCCCTCCACTCCCTTAATATTTGATCAGCCCGTACAGGTGGTTATGCACTGCACCTGCAATATCTCTCCTCCACTGGCAGATGAATTTACTGAACATATGATGGGTGACTAAAATAAAGAGAAAACTGTTACTTCCAAAATGTAGTCTGTGTACTGTGATTATCAATGTTTTCAAAAAGTTCGTGCTTCATTTACATAACAATAGATAATCATATTTCTGTTTAAATATGATATGGAGAATCCTACTTAAGCACATAAGGGTATAGCACTCTCACAAAAAATAACCAAAACTGATTTGAGATCATAGAAAATCCTTCCATTTAGACATTCAAGCAGATAAACAGAAATGCAATTGTTTTTGTCAAAAATTTGAGCCTTTCAAATGATTTTGAAGTGTTTTTTACATCACAACATATTTCTGTAATTGGGATAATATAGATTTAAGTAATCCACTTATTGTAAGTGTCAATTAGGTTGCATAATTATTGTGATATGATGTTTCTGGTACTTTAATGGTTAGTCGTGGTATTGTTGTGTTATACTTGGTCTGTAATATAAACTTTCACACAGTTACAGACTTTTCAGAATTTTCTTTTTATTGTCAGAGAAGATAAGAATCTGAAAGAGTCAGCTATGGTAGAAGTCAGATATCAAAGAGATGAGCCTTGTGGTTTAACCTCTCCAGATCTTGCATCTGATCAATATAGAACTGTAGCCACATTCACATTTTATGAAGAGATGCTGGAGTTATTCCACAGAAATTATATTCAGCTATTTTTTGTTTCATATATTCTTCACAGTTTTATTTCCCATTTTCTCTACAGTATAATATACAACTGTTCGATAAACATTTCAGCTGAAGAGTTGACAAGCATTGCCTCAATTTTTAAAAATATTTGAAATTAATTATTTATATTGAAATTATGAATATTTTACTCATATTTATTCTGTTCTCTGAAAATACATCTGAAAGTGATTTTTGTGAATTAGCATTTTTATAAAGAAATTATACATGTAGTAATTTTTTTGTTTGCAGAGACCAAATGTTAACAAAATTGAGCATGTCTGTAGCTGACTTTTTAAAGCAAGAATATTTCCACTCAGTTCCCCAGACATAGCTAGATTCTCACCGATGTGTATGAAATACTGTTTCATCTGACTTCAAATGGGAACAGCAAACATTTCAAGTAAGGAATAAAAAGCCTGTTCACCTGCTTTATAGCTTTCATAACCATTTAGTTGGGTGACCTAAAAAATGTTTGAGTGCAGATTATGTGAGGTAGAGCAAGAAAGAAAGAGGCAAAGCATCATAGTAGTCACATTTACATGACAGAGAAACCAAACAGTCCTGCAGCTGGATGCAGCTTTGAACATTATTGAACCTTCAGTAAAAAAGAAAACAAATAAAGAACTCCTGTGTAATCAGAAGTTATGCCCCCATGCAGTAGCTCCTACAGAACCATCAAAAGACTTTTATTGCTTCTTTTCCCAGCCTTTCAAATTATTCCTGCTACATCAAGCCACGTACCACTCCTCTAAAATTTTGCACTTAACAGCTGCAAACACTTCAAGCAAACTGAAAACCTTTTGACTAGGAAGGAACCCTAGAATACATGTGACAGGTCTCAGATTTCCCTTCTACTAGTTTCTGTTACTGGCAGCATTTGTGTGAAAACAGATTTGTTTGCTTGTTTGTTTGTTTTGTGACTATCACAGAACTAATGATCACTGAAAGCCTGGAGTTTCTCACAATTTGGTGAGGTTCAAGCTCTGTTTCCAGCACATGGCTGCATGGAGGCTGGGACCAAGCTGGAAGCTAAACCTAGATCTGGATCTGAGGCATCTCTCTTGGCATCATCTCCAGTTACCATCCCTCCATCCAAGGACTATGAATAATGGATAGTCATCCCCAAATCTAGCAATCTGGCATGTAAATTCCTTTTGAAATAATAAAGTGTTAATTGTAGTAACCACTACCAGAAAGTCAGGCCCCTTCTCTTCTTTTTTCTCTAACCTTCTGCTGATTAGATATCACTGAGACAGACCCTGCATGCAAAATATGGCTTATACAAAGCACAAAGCACAACTGACTCTGTTTGGTTACCACCATATTTGGATGAAAAATACTTAATTTGTTCATCTTTCAAATGATTTCATATTTTCCCTGGACCACATTCAGTCATCCCATCTGGGAAGAGGGATCTGGATTCTATGATGGAAATCACAAGCTCAGTTAGGAAAACTCCATCTGAGAAATCATCCTACTTGGGAGTGCAAAGCTAAACATTTTTATTTGCCTCATCCAGAACATTTTTAATTCACATGGATTGCTTATACTAGCATATTATGGCCAGAAGCTGACAGTCCTCAGCTGACTATGTCCCTGCCTACAGAAGAAGATCTGCCTGACCAGGGACTGATAGATTCTCTAAGGGAAGAGTTGTCACATTCCCTTTCCAGAAAGCATAACAGAGGAATAGAGACTAAGCTTGTTAAGACTTTTGAAATCAAATAAATTATCAGCATTATTAGTGCATTTACAAATACTCAAATATTCAGTTATCTAATTCCTTGCTAGAACATACGCACAGTATGAAATATGTTTTGCTTCAAAATAAAAAAAAAAGAAAGTGTCATTAATACTACTGTATTTTCAATTCTGAGAAGCTCTGGGGATAAAATACAGGTTTCCAGGCTGTTCTCTGTAGATCTCTTCCATGTAAGTATTTATTTCTAGCACAAGCAACTATCTACCCGTATGTCTCCTGGTCTCCCAGTCCTCACCTATAAACATAATCTATTTAACATCCTCCTCTCTTCAGCATGTCTCAGTAATTTCAGAGGAAGCAATGGGAGTTTCCTGTCCAGAAGCAGTCATCATTGTCCAGCTCCTTCTCTGGCCCTTGCTGCTGTGTGAGCAGGGCCAGGCCAGCACCCCATCCGAAGCAGCAAAGAGACAGCAAAGCTGAGACAGAAAGTGACAGAAGTGCTTTGCTATTCTCTGCATCAAGGGGAGAAAAGTCACACCTGCAAATCTGAGGCGGAAACATTCCCAGCACAGTGACTGGACAGTGATGAGTTGTTCAGTTATGTTTCCCCCTCCCCGACAGCATTTTATCAATGGTTGTCTAGCCATCCTGCATCTCTAGATATAAAAAAGAAGGGCAGTGCACAGAAAGGAGTGTGTGACAGACATGCTGCTACAGTGATTAATGTGCTCATCCAAGCTGGTGTCTCACCACCTAGTCAATTAATCACTGTCCAGTATTTTGGAAGCCATTAAATTTTGTACCATTTTAATATACCATGTTTGTACCATTTGGCAGGTTTTCCTTAGAAGTGTGATGCCACCAGTTCTGAGTTTTGTTCCCTCCTCGTTTTATTCCTTCACTACTAAAACATATATTGTTATGAAAATATATATACTGTGGCAGGTGGGTAATTTCAGTTTCTTTCTATGAGCTCTCTAAGGATTCCTTCTGGCAAATGCAAAATATGTGGAGGACATTTTATCCTTTATTTTGGTTGTAGTTCCTGGGAGTTATTTGCTCCCACATGAGAGGTTCATCTCTAACACACCGAAGGCTGTACCCATCCAGCTGTTGCTGGGAGAGAAGGAGTTAAATACCAGCATCTTGCTCCTGCCAGAGAGACACAAAGGTGGAAACAATTTTATTTTTGTGTGAGTGGAAATGGAGGCCTATGATCTGATCCTAAAAGAGTCACAGCAAAAGGGAATGCATGGCCATTTCTCTATCTGACTGAGAAGAAGAACATATGAATGAGGTGGAACTGAAACAATGGACCCCACAAAACATTTTAATGAGTGAAAGACTTATTAGAAAACTCTATAGTCTAGAGTTATAACAAAACTCCATAATCTGACCAACTAATTTTCAGCTTTCCAGAGGACTTTACATAGCTTTTCTCTGACTTCACTTTTCCTTCTCTAAGCTTCTGTAGTTGGCAAGCTTTCTACAAAAAAAATAAATCTTTGGCTTGATTACTCTTATTAATGATGTCACTCAGGGCATTTTGCAGTCCAAGACTCTTTGTGCTCAAAAAAAAAGGTTTTCAGTAAATTTGATAAGAAACACCAGGAAACAAGTCCTGTTTTGAGAAGGAAAATGATCAATCATTATCTCTGCAGAAGAGAAACAGGAGGTTACTTATGTAAGTGAAGGTTATGAATAAAGTAAGTACAGTACTTTAGCTGAGTAACCTTCTAGAAATGGGACAAAATAAAACAGTACAGGGTCATAAAACCTGAATTAGCAGGGAGCAACCAGGTCAAACATCACCTAGTAGAGGTGACAAGGTTCACAAGACAGGCCTTGGAGACAATGGATTTTATTTGCAGGTGAGATAAAATGGGCAACACTCCTACTCCATCCTCACAGAACTCCACCAGTCTCATGTAAACTTTAAATTAATATATGTATGGGTATGCACATAAATACTAATGTATGTGGTGAATACAAACACCTTTCTACCTTGCAATGCAACTTTAAATGGTAATAGCCTAGCAGAAGGAAAATGCCACCAGCACTGCTGCTGATTCATGCTTTCTCTCACCTCTCACTAACGTGAATAATTGAAGGAGTGGGCCAATGAAGCTTAATCTCAAAGCATCATGAACAGTAACATTTATACCATCTTTGGCATCAGAGAATTTGTACTTTCAAGCACAAAGAAATAAATTTCGACTGCAGTATTTTGCCCTTGGGGTGCATAATTGATCAAATGAAGATTAAGTTAGTGCTTTACAAAAGTATATTGTGATTTAGAGGCAAAACACCAAACTGAATTTCTTATGGCTGGAAGTAAGTCTTTTTTCTCTTGTACTGAAGGTAAATTCTTAATCATTTTTCTCAAGGATTGAAGTTATGCACAAGGCTATCTTCAGTACAGGTAAACTCATCACAAAATTTGAACTAGTTGTTACCAAACAAGCAAGCTCATCATCAGGCATAAAAAAATTGCAACTGTTTAAACTACAAAATAGTAAACTATAGATAAAGATAAGTGCTTTGATTTGATCTTTAGATGCCTAGTTGTTCTCATTGTTAAATACCATTAAAAAGGCAGCAACTCCCTGATGAATCATTACAGAAATTTGGTAACAGTAAAAAAAAATTATATATATATATTCATGTAGGAAAAGAGAGACCCAATTCAAAGTCTCATGAAAGGCTTATACCCCAATGTTCAAAGAGTGTGTATTCAAAGTGAAAGTGGTTCAGAAGAGAATAAACAGAGAGTTTGTCATAAAACAGCACACACAACACACATGAAAATAGGTTTGGCTTCTAACTCAAATTTAGCATCATAAAGTCTGAGAGATAAACCTGATTGATTTCTGTATCTAGTCTGGAGGAGCAAAGGAAGAAGAGCAGGAAGGTGAAGGTCTCAAGAACAAAGGTGAAGGTTTTCTTAAGACTAAATACAAATGTATTGATTAATAATACCTTTGAGCTGGAATTAAAAGGTTTATGAACATCCAAGTACTGAGTTTATAAACCCACCTTCTAATATGGCCAAGGACAGAAAAAAAACTTACCAGTTTTAACATAGACCCTGAGAAAGTAATCAACAAGTTTAATGTTACCATCCTACACTTCTCAGGATATGGACTAGACAGTGAAGGCCAAATCTTCTGGGTCTGTAAAACCTAGAAGTAGCCTCTTTTTTTTCTGCACTACCCTCTTCAAACTTCTGTCACACAAGGGTACAAAACAAACCTTTAATTTTAGGACAATCTTTTTTACATTTCATGTTCTTTGTCCAAGTGTGGTTTCTCTACACAGGCCAATATTTTCAAAGAGAATGATTACATCAAGTTTCACTTGAAGCCAGTTTAGAGAAGGTTCATGGTGGCTGGAACACAGGCTTGCCCTACACTAACCCCCAGTTAAACAGAAACCTGGCAGGCTTCCTGGTAGGACATACAATCCCCATGGGGGACCCACACTGGATCAGGCTGCTCCTGAAGGACTGCACCCCATGCAAGAGTGACCCATATTGCAGCAGTTTATGGAGAACTGCTGTCTGGGATGAATTCAGGTTGGAGAAGTTCACTGAGAACTGTTCTGATGGGAGGGAGCCCCAGTGGAGCAGAGGAAAGGCTCTTTCCCCAGAGCAGCAGTAGAAACAATGTGTGATGAACTGACCATAACCCCCATTGCCTTCTGCCTGCACTGCTGGCAGGGACAAGGTAGAGCTGGGAAGGAGGGAGGGGTGGGGAAAAGATTTTTTAAGGTCTCTTTTTACTTCTCATTATCCTACTCTGACCTTGTAAGCAATAAGTTCAGTTAATATCTCAAATTCGAGCCTGTTTACCCATAACAGTATTTGGAGAGTAATCTCTCCCAGTCTTTACCTCAACCCATGGTCTCTTTGTTATATTCTCTCTCCTCTGTCCAGCTGTTGAAGAGTGATAGAGAAGCTTTGGTGGCTGCCTGGCATTCAGTCAGGGTCACCCTACTATGCTACTCTGTCTCTGAAGACAAGGAACATAACTGCTGTGAAATGTTATACAATCCATACAAACGCTGTCTCTGGAAAGAAAGAAGCAGGAAGTCAGTAAAACTGAAATCAAAAGAGATAACAGCTGCAGACTCCACTGAAATTAAATTGCTTCTTTTGGATTCATTATTTCATCTGCAGCAGCCCTTAGAATCAATGACCTGCCATTTTCTTCCAGACATAAGCAGCAGCCACCATGAGAGGAGGGCTCTAGCTCCAGTTTTATGTCCCAGCATAAATCTGTTTGGATTAACTAAAGTCAGCTCTGAAGAGAAGAAACCTCCAGAAAGAAAGGGATTTCTGCAGCTTTTATTATCTCCATTTCTGTGCACTTTTAGTAATCTTGTGTTTGCATACATCACAGCTTTCCATGAGAGGAAAAGGTACAAGTTTACCTCTCCTAACACCTCCAGTTTTAGACACTTTGGACAGGGAAGCATCTGACAGCATATGGTTACCACAAGAATACCTCTTCATGGAAAAGAAGTTGGTAGGACATTGCTGGAAGCATGGCTGGATTATATATGTACTTAAAATACTTGGTACCTCATTTAAATGTCCTGGAAAATTTCACAACAATTCAGTTTGAAGGAAACATGAAAGGGTCACATACAGAGATATGGATGCCCACAGATACAATAAAGGTCAAACACTTCCATGTTTTGCCAGCCTTGGTCAGTTGCAGGTGAAAATTAGGGTGACATTACCTTGTTTTAAAAGTACACAGCCAAGATTTGAACAGGTAGCCAGCCTCTGGCTTGCTTGAGTTGGTGCTTATTCTAATTATTTTGAAGTCATTGCAAATCTTTCTATTGACATGAATACATGAAGCAGACTGCTTATCACTTAAATGAATCACAGATTAAAACAATAGTAATTATATAATTTTTATGATAACCTTTTATTAAATTAGTCCATTCTGGATAGCTGACGTAATAATGATGATGATAACTGATGTACTGCTGAGGCAGTACCATTTTTGGCTGAGCTAGTTTTGTTTATATGAAGTTACATTTACTTGAACTCCCTCCTTCAGTGGAATATAAGCTCACTAGAGACACAAACTGCAGCATTACTGCTACTATACTAATTGAGGACTTGACTTTGAATTTCAGCTGAAGCTCCTTGGAAGAGCCAAAAATCTGTATCAGTTCATCACAACTTGGACAGAAGCAAAAGTTACAATATCAGATATTTTCAAACATCTGAAGCAAAATGCTCCAGCACCGAGAAAATGCAAACTTACTGAAAATATAAATAGGGACTTATTGGGGTTTTTCCTTCCCCAGACTACTCTAACATGGCAGAAATAACAAGACTGACCGCATGTCCTGACAGCATCTTTGGGCTGTCCCACATCCTACTGTTGAAATCTCTTTATGGCCACTCTAGTGGTCCTGGACCACCTCAGCAGAGAACACTCCTGCCATCATGATACACTCCATGCCCCAGTAATAGCAATAAATAAATAATATTGTGATTTCAGAAAAGACGCTGTAATTGTTGATAAAATAACAATATAATCACAGCTAAAATGTATTCAAATACTAAGAAGTGCAAACACTTAAAGTTATTACTACAATAATGTCCAATAATAAGACTTGAAGGGTCTATTTTCTTCAGATAATTTAGCACTTCTTTATTGCACAAAGCTTAGTTCTGTGACTGCAATATCAGCTCTGAGTAGTCAGCAGTTTTCTTCTGAGTCTCTCACCCCAGCTGTGTGATGACAAGAAAACAGAAAAAGGTAGAAAGCACCTGGGCAACCTCTTGTGGTGAATCCTTTTTCCTTCCCAGCAAGTACAATTTCTCATATTTAAACTCTTGACCCTTGGGGCCTTATCTTCTCATTGTGCAGCCTGAGAAGAATCTGGCTCCACCTTCTCTCTAGGGCTGCAGTAAGAATGCCTTTTACCCTTTTCTTCTCCATGTTAAACACTCTAATTCCTGCTCAAATATCCTTTACTCCAACTCCCAAATCCTCTTCAAGGCCCGTCGCTGACTCAGTATTTCTCCCACACTCAAACGCTGAGATCTTTCCCTTTGTCAGTGTATCAGTGTGATTATCACATGATTGCAGGCTAAAAAGACATTAAACAGTTCAGCCTTCTTAACATCATCTCTTTATAGCTATCCTCTTACAATAATCAATAGAGATTTGTTTTCTGTTTTAGTATTCCTCTTGATCCTAATATCCTTCTACACCATTTCTTGCTGCAGCCAGTGTCCCTTCCAGGTGAATAATTCTATTAGCTGTTTTTTTATGAGTTTGCCTTTTTATATTGTTGCACTCATCTTTAATGTCCATTTCAGTTTAAATTGTTGACTTCAGCCAAATAATTTTCTTACTGCATTTCCTACATTTTTTCCATAACCAGTAAGAATCTGTGCCCTTGACTATATGACTTTAGAGGGCTGCCATGTTGCTTTAACTACTGTCTTCCCTTCAGTCCGTTTCACAAATCATCTTACAAAACAATAAGCTGAGTTAATTACAATTCATTTACCTAAAATCTGCTTGGTTTTAATAACAGTTATTCTGCATTCCCACTATTAGAATTGTGAGTAAATGAACAGATGCACACTCTTATGCTGAAAAAATTAAGATCAAAAAGATGAAGTCTGTTCATTTAAAATAAATAAATAAATGAAAGCACCATAATTTAAACAAGTAATCAAGTCAAAGCCAAAAATGAGTCCTACTTACCTCACTCCCTAGTATCTAGTTCATTTACTTGAAGAGTTAAGTGACAGTAAGCTGCAACTATTGACTAAGGCAGCCTAAATAGACAAGTGAAATATAGAAAATGAGCATTTACCATTCTCAACAAAAACCCTGAGTTTGGGAAAATCACTTTATTTTCTTTGAATTTGGCACTGAAATTTCTTTAAAGTCTCAAGTGTCAGAATACTTTATATCAGGCAGGCATCAATTTGAAAATCACTGAGTGTATTTGAAAGGGCAGAAGAAGACAGGGGCTAGATTATTGTGCTGGGTTGACTCCACCTGGATGCTAGGTGTCCCCCAAAGCCTCTCTATCACTCCCTTTCTCAACACAGAAGGGAAGAGAAAACATAACAAAAGGCTCATAGGTTAAGATAAAGACATGGAGAGTGCACTCATCTACTACCACCATTAGCAAAACACATTTGTCCTGGGGAAATTAATTTAATTTAATAACAATTAGATGAGAGTAGGATAATGAGAAATAAAACCAAAACTTACAAAACACCTGCCCCCATCCCTTCTTTCTTCCAGGGCTCAACTTTACTCCCAATTTTCTCTCCCTCTTACCCCACCACAGGGCAGAGAAATGAGAATGTGGGATGTGATCAGCTTACACATGTCCCTGCAGCTGCTTTCTCCTCAGGGTGAAGACTCCTCACACTCTTCCCCTGCTCTTTCCCACAGGCTGCAGCTCTTCACAAACTGCCCCGGTGTTGGTCACTCCTGCAGAGTAAAGTCCTTCAGGATCACCTTGTTCTAACAGAAGTCCTTCAATGGTCACCAAACCTGCTCCAACACATGCTCCTCTCTCCATGAGGCCACAGCTCATGCCAAGAGCCTGCTCAGTGCTGGCTCCTGACAGGGTCACAGTTTCCTGTAGGAATCCAGCTGCTCCAGGGTGGGGACCCACGACGGCAGGTGTTTCTCTGCTCCCCTCCAGGGGCTGCAGGGCGCTGCTGCCTCCCCATGGGTTGCACCACACACTCCCACCGTGGCAATCTCAGCTCTGGCACTTGGAGCACTTCCTTCTACTCCATCCTCACCAACCTTGCTGTCTGCAGAGCTGTTTCACATATTTCCACTCTGCTCTCTAGATGCTGTTGCACAGGATGTTTTCCCTTTTCTAAATCTGTTATCCAAGAGGTGTTGCCACTGTGGATGAAGTGTTCAGCCTTGGACGGTGGCAGGTCCATGTTGGAGCAGACTGTCATTGGCTCTGCTGGATGTGTGGGAAGCTTCTGGCAGTTTTCACCCACCCCTGTAACACCCCTGCTACCTAAATAGTGCCATGCAAACCTAACACATTTATGTAAAAAAAAAATCTTAGTAATAAATTTCAATCATGCTTTGATTTTATGTATATTAAAAATATATCTGTATTACTTATAGAAACAGTCTCTGTTACTAACTGTGATGGCTTCCTCCTAAAATTACTTCCTTTTTCTATTAAAAATATTCTTTGACTGAAGAAAATAAGAAATTAATAGGAAGTCATACCATTAAGATACAAAATACAAATACTTTAGAATAAAAATTAATTATTCTAATAAAACGTGTTTAAAGCATAAAAGATTCAAGGTTGAAATTTAGTAAATAGAGTTACTCTCTAAGAATAAACTTGAGGTTTGGAATTAGAATGATCTGAAAACACTGAACATATTAAACATGACCTTTAAGATTCAATTTCGTGTGTGGGAGTGTGAGGCTAATGAAATAGCTGAAAGATCATATTTGTAAGAAATCTGCCTGCTGGTGGAAGTAGTGTTAGTATAGCGAATGCTGTTAACATTCTCTACAGTCAGTGGACTCTAAGGTCTGACATGTTATTTATTTGATGAAGTGTTTTATTCTCAAGCTCCATTTTTTTAAAATTTCATTTGTTTTCTTTATGTTTCCCGTGATTTCAAGTTCAAAAATTAAAAGGTGACTTTTTGGCTTGGCCAAAGCCATATACCCAAAACCAGGGGAGCATTTGGACTGAGAGAGAAATTGTTGCTTATTATCCTACATTGTACATATCCTACAGATATTAAAATATCTGTGTTTGTGTAGATGAAAAAAAATGTTTTACTTTCCATCACTCAGTGTGCTATATACATAATCTTTGCTCTGTAGTTTTTTAGGTTTATTTCTTCTGGCAAATAAGCCTCTGGTTCCCAAATCCAACAAGTAATTTGCTTCACTAGTGGAACCATATGGTTAAATAATCCCCACAATAAAAAGAAGCCGTTAAAAAATTTAAAACCTTATTTTGAAGATTGATATAAAAGTTGGTTGCTCAGATTGGATTTCACACTTGTTCCTCTATAAATCACTTCTATATTGTTTCCTTTATGTGGGAGATCAGTAATGGGTGGTAGTCTGAGGGCTGCACCAGGCTAGCAAGTTTACTGGTGATGTCCTTGACCCAGGCCTGGTCAGTACATTCAGCCCTCTGCTCTCCTTAGAAGGGAATTGCCTAAAACTATAACCCAAATTGCCTAGGCAATTGCCTAAAACTGTCTTCTTTCTCTTCGTAGTGGCTGGATGGGGGATGTTATATACTCCTTGATCTGACCCTTTCTTTTTGGACCCAGTGAGGGTGTCCAAGGCTTTCATACCAATCAATACACATCTGTTTGCATTACAACTCTAAATCTGTTTTTCAGGGATCCTCAAAGCAGCACCAACTTCCTTTTATTCAAACTTTTCTTTCTAGTTTCTCCCCAGAGTCCTGACCTGATCTTTCCATGTTTACACAATTCATTTGAGACTATGGAGGGGGAATTTTATACCTTCCTCTGACTGAAGCCTTTTTGTCCCTCAGTACACAGTACCCTACTTTTTCTTTAGCTCTTAATTGAATTTATGTCTCCTACCTCCCAATTCCACTTTTCATTTGCATCTCCTGCTCCTAGTCTCTTCATCCTTGGGTTTCCTGAACCTTCTTAGAGTCCCTGACATGGGCTACTCTTCCCAAGCTGCTTATCCTAATCTACCCTCTCTGATATCCCAGACATTTCCAGCATTTTTATAGGGTTTTTAAAATCAAATCTCTCTGTCCTTCCTCCTTAGGGGGCAGCAGCAGGAGAAGCACAGTGCATTTATGGAAGAGAGCCCCCATAGCCCCCAGGAGACTGAGGCAGCAGCAGCAGCTGGGTTGGGTTCAGCCCAGGCAGCTGTGGTGGGACACACACAGATGGGAGCTGCAGCAACCATATCCACCACAGCCACTGCTGAGAACATGAAAGGGGAGATTTTTCAAAGCCCTGAGAATTTGCCAAATTTAGGCAGTTTCTCTCAGGCACAGTGCGATGTTCATCCTTGACAGAACTGGACCTGACTGGCTTTACAGTTTGTGTGCCAAACATCAAAGTTCCTTACCACAGAAGATATCTCCCTCTCCCCTTTCTTTCCTTCTCAGAAGCTGAAAAAAACACCCCTTAATGTTAAAATTTTATAAAAAAAATAAAGCATTCCATCCCCAGAAGCTGGTAAGGAAAGTTCAGCCTTCACAGTCTATGTTTGGCAAAGTTAAAAGAAAAAGAAAACAGAGATCTGCAAAAGGAAATGTCAAGAAATGTGAATTATGGGCAGTCCTACTGATGTCTCCTGTACAAAAAAAACCCTACAGCAATTTCCCTAGATTTCTCCTCAGTTTTGCTTTCTGTTATTTTTTAGTACTTTTCCCTATACCCCAAATACTTAGATATAGCAAAAACTCACTTTGTACAGCTGTCAGTACCCTTGTGTCAAGAAAGAGGGACTGTAACAGTGGACCTGGGCAGTAGCTGAAGCTATAAAGTAACACTCACTCTTGGGTACAGTAGGAATATAGAAAAACAGCTGTACATGTCTAAAAGAAGCTAAGTGAAGTACTATCTTTCTGTTTTCTCTGTGCATGTTGTGCTGCTGCCTTAAGCCTGAGTGTCTCCTTGCTCCAGAGAGGTCTACTGCCTACAGCCCCACAGTACAACTCATTGCCTGGGAAACACAGGAGTTATTTCTGCATTCTAGGAGATTTAATTCTGCTGTGGGTTTTATAACAGTTTACAACAGCAATAAATTCAAATGTCTGTTTTACAATCCATTCCTATTTGTCTCTCTTTTCTTGTTTTTCTTTTTTTTTTTTTCTTTTTTCCTAGTCATTATGGAAGCTTTCCACCTCTAATATAGGATTTGCTGCTTCCACAGCCATTGAGCTACATTTGCTAATTTGACTGTCCAGGCATAAACAAATAACTTCCCTTTCTTGCTCTTATTCCTCAGATACATTTTTCCTTCTCTAATCTTCCCACACTTTTTTTTCCTGTTCTTTACTTCCCCAAGCATTCCCAAATGCCAAAAAAATTGTTGCCTTCTTATAAAACCTTTGAATCTCTGCAGTCATTTCCATTGCAGTCCCACTGGTGCTCACTCTCTATGCTCACATGATATTTTCAATCAGTGAGTAAATTCTCCAGCTGCGCTGTTTAGCATGATGCAAAACAAGATGATTAGTAACAGCAGCAACAGAAGTAATTAAAAAAGAAACACAAAATAATTAAAAAAAAGAACCACGTTGAAAACTGAGTTTTTCCTTAACACTTAAACCTTCTTCCTTTTAGGAAGAAAACCAACATTTTAGAACTAAATGTTTGCATATATATATCTGACAAACTCAAAATTCATCTTCTGTGCACAAAACACCAGAAAAGAATAACAGTTACTGGATCTACTAAATTCAAAAAGATACGTGATACTACCATTATTATTTACATCTACATTGTTTACATTTATATTTATTTATATTTATGTTTATATTTATATTTATATTTTATAATTTATATTTATTATTAAACCTGTTTTGAAGACTACATCTTATTTAATGAAAAATATTGAGCACTCAATCTTCATTTATAAAACTGTTTTCACGCATAACACATCATAAAGGACTGTAAAACAAAACAGATAAAAATATCATAGACAGATAAAATAGAATGAACTATATTAAACAATTATTTTGAGAAGAGTGAAGCCCACATAAATTATGAAAACAGGATTTTATCAAACATCTTTAATTTAAATGCAGGAGCAGATGTGGCTGACCTAAACTCATCAGAAACAACAACCAAAACAACTAGTCTCCAAAATGCAGGTATGAGAGCAAATTTTTTGCCATTTTAAGTGAGCGGGGTTGAATCCCACCAATGTGAAACCACAACAAGAGAAATCAATGAAATTATTTTCTATAAAGATTAGTGCAATTTGGACTGAACACTAAATGGATATGTGGGCTCTTAGGAGATAATTCTATGAAATTTTCATTCAAAATGTGAATATAATCTTATATATAGAGAGATACAAAAGATTTGGTAAAACCAATTCATTCATTCCAGACGCTGAAGATCTAATGTCTGGATTCCTCATGATCACATATTTATTTCTGAAGATGCTCTGTACTGAATGAACCACCTACTTTTGCTATACTTTCTGAGAGAGGAAGTAAAAGGAATGACAGAATGCAGTGAGACCTAAAATGGAATATGCCCTTCAGGGATAAGGTCCTCTTATAAAGGTAGACATGCAAGAATGAATTGAAATTTATCAGGAGCAATAGGGAAATCTGAGCTCCTAGGTTCTTTAGGTTCCTGAAACCCTAATTTCTACAATGTTTTTCACCCAGAAATGTCTAAATTAAAAAAACTTAGCCATGCTTAGAATGGGGTAGTTAACTTCCAGTTGGGTGTTCCAGCTGGAGAGTTTGATCTTCTTTCACCTTTTGACTTTTTTTGACTTTTTCCTTTTGACTCTCTGTAACTTTATATTTTACGCTTCTTTGTGTGCAGCATCAAGCACTAAACACAAGAAAGCCTGACTGCCTTTTAGCTGTTACCCCCTTGTTGAGTTCTGAACAGCGTTTAAACCCCTGCTTGTTGAGTATTTCCCAAAAACAGATCTCCTCTTCCCTTGCCAAGTATTTTAGATGTATTTACAATAATAAATGGAATGTGTCTGTTATGCATTTGGCCTTAATTACCTATATCCATTATGTGCTAGCATGTTCCCTGTCACCTTTTGACCAAGCCGAAATTCCTCATGTTCAAGTCTAAAATAATCCAGGGTGTTTTTTCCAACAGTCAAGATAGATTTTTTTTTTCCAGGAAAAAAACTATGATAAAAGAGGTTAGCCAAAAACATGCATGTTGTGACACACCTCACACTCTTCTGGTCAAATAGCTGTTCTTGGCTGTTTTACTAAGTAGTGGAGATATAGGCAAAATCCCTCCATTATCACAGACAGTTTAACAGAAATAGGCTCTGGCTTCCTAAGCCTATTTCTTAATTCCAGCTTCACAGAGATACTGAATCTTACACAAGTATCTTGGTCCACATTGAGACAGAATTTTGTACATATCTGGGGCTCCCTGTTGGGTATTACAAACCAGGCATTTAATTTCTCTTATCTAGCAGGTAAAATACCTGAGCACTTACTCCCACATTTTTAACCCCACTCCCTAAAGAGATGGGTGACAAATCTTCAGATTTTATATTGCCAAGCTTTCTGAAATGCCCACGTCCCTTTTTAATTCCCAGCCAACTTATGCTGCTAGCTAAGCCTGAGTACTTGTAGCTTTGATTCATTTCTCATCTGCTGTCATTCCTCCTCTTCTAGGTTAATTCCTTCCACCTCTCATTTCACATGCTAGTAGAAGCAGAATATCATCAGGCAGACATCACTGAGTATTTGTTTTTATCTCTTCAGTTTGGTTGGTTGCTATTAACAAAATCCTCTCAGGGTAATTTGAGAAGTGTCCTTTTACATCACCTTTATGCTATCATACTCTGGAAATGAACTGTAAGAGAGTAATAAATACATTTATACAAGATTGATTTATATTTTTTTCCCCTCCCAAAAGATTGTGTAACTGCTTGTTTAGTTTGGAGTAGTATGTACAAAACACCCCAAGAAATACTTACATAACAGAAAAAAGAAGGACATATTCTAAAATCATCTGTTAAGGATAGGGAAAATGTGTAGCTGCCTTGGCCTACTTAGTGAATGTATATTTCTGCATGTAGGAGCTGAGAAATGATGGGAGCAAGGGTTTTGATATGACAGCCTGTCCTGAGCTGACTACCCAGTAAGATCAGCCCGAGTTGCCAGCTTGGGAACAGAGGCCCCCTGCTTGTTAAAGCTGAGCTCTGAGGGTTATGTGCTGGTGCTCAGCCAGATAAAATCACACCTGTCTTTGTACTAAATCTTCTTGCTCTAGAGATCACCTTGCAGAGGAAACCTGTCATTTTCAGCACTTGCCTGTCTTCTAAATATTTGTGCCAACTGCTGTGTTTCATGTTTCCTTCAAAGTCTACACGACCTCACAACCCCATCTGGGTCATTGATGATTCCTTATTTGCAACTGTGGTTACAAAAACTGCAGTCTCATACACCAAATGTTTAACCTTTTAAATCTGCATCAGTGACAGTAATATGTGGAACTTTTAACTGACCTCAAAACACTTCATGAAGAAGGTCATCTGGCATTTGTTCAGTTTCTTCACAGATATTTGAAGGTCACAGAAGGACAGTGGCAGAAGTGGAAAAAATAATTCACATCTCCTGAGTTCTCCATCTCTTAGGCATTCCCCATGAAAGGAAGTTCTTTAATATCTACCTGAAAAGTCACTCAGAGACATGCAAAAAGAAAGCTGTATTTTAATAATGCCAGGGAAGACTAAAAGCTCTAATTATAAATGATACTTCTTTCAGAACCAGAGAGCTCCGACTAAGGCCTGTTACTATACAGCCATTGAAAATATTTCAGGTTTATGAGCTAGAGCTGAGACTACTGGCTGTTCAGAATAACATTTAGTTTCCAGCTAAAATATTTTTCCGCCACATAGGTAAAAATCTATGCAGAAACCTTATGTCTTCATACTTTGATGATATGCAAAAGTCATTACAGATACTTTATGTCTTCAGTTAGGTGCAGTCCAGAATGGCAATAGGTCCCTTAAGCATATAACATTAATGCAAATTGTACAGTCCTTTCTGGAAATGCATTCTGTGGCTTATAGCCAGATAACTGAAAATTTGTCACAGAATTCCAGTCAAAGGACTTGTCACCCAAATTCTCCTTTTCTTCCCCATAATAATCATCTCCCCCAGCCACAAATGTGTTATCTCCAGTGTATTGCTAATCCTCAGAAACAAAGTTCCTGAATTGAGGAAATGGGGTGAGACTGAGAGAGTGAAGAAGCACATGAATAGGAAATGGGGACTCTGAACCATCTGTTGTTAAAAGAGAGGACAGATAAATTCAGATTTATGCAGGATAAATTTAAGCTCCATCTCTAAATTGTGCTTGATGGTTCATATTGTTAAGAACAGACTTGTCCTCTTGTATGTAGTTAATGTCCTTAATTTATTTTGGGGATTACAGCTTCAGAATTTCTAAGCGACTCACAGTCAGCAGATGATGGAAATTGCATCAGTCCATGCTGTCCTCCAAACAGTGAAGTAACTGCTCCATTTTCTCATACTGTTACAAAATATCTGAAATGTTATGACTTTGGCTTGAGGAGTACTCAAATTACTGGAAAAAGATTTCATAATTTTTCCAGTGATGCTCAGCATTATTTTACCATGCTTATTACACACCTACTGGTGTATCTCAGTTTGTCTCCACTAAACCATAACAAATCTTAGAAAATATAAATGCATGAATACTAAAATAATATAGCCCATTCTTGGATTTTTTTCCAAATAAAAGTGCTACTGACTGGATGTTTTATTCTTTGACTTATTTTTTGCATTACTTCAAAATTATGAAGTAATACATCCCTGTCTCCATTTGTGATTTTTGAAACAACAGCAGTCTCTGGTCATTGTCCTGTATCATGTACACAGTTTTCTGAAGACATGTTGGAACCACTATAGATACACATAATTTAAAAATACTTCAGGAATGCTGTCTGTGCATATATAGTCCTTTGTATTGCTCAGATGTTTTCTCCAACAGGGCAGCCAGATAAAGACAAGGTAGAAATGGCAGCTCCAAGTTGTTCAAAAAATATGTTCCCCTGCATTAAAGAAAACTCCTGTCAGTCTCTGAAGATTTCCAACACATATTGAGCCACCAGAAAGATGACAAAGAGACTTGTTAGAAAAAGAGATGAATTGCTATGCTGACTTATCAGCACTAATATGCAAGTTGTTTTACAGGATGAAAACCAGGAAGGATGTCTGCTCCCATTTCATTCTCCTACAAACCAAATGGTAATATTTGCATGAGACTTCCTGCCAAAAGTTAGAATTTCTGAAATAGGAACCTTACAAGCAATCCTAAAGTCAGTTAATCTTGACTGTATAGGAATATATAAACAGTGTTCGTATGCATGTGTGTATGTGTCTGTGCATGTGCTCTGTGATTAAGATAGTTTAAATTTGCCAAGGAAATTCTATTCACTAAACTAGAACTGACAAAATGCATGCAATATTTGTGAGTGCCAAGTAAGACTAATTACAATACTCAGCTGGTTTCCAACAAATGAATGATCTTAACTGTTTGTTTTTCAGCTGCCAGATGGAGTGGAATATTCTGTGCATTGCATCCAGGGACAAGAGAAATATCTAAAATTCAGATTTATGGTTGATTGGCTTTGACAAGTACATTTTGTACCTGCTAATCATGTATGTTTGTAATTCCAATTTTCAACTAAAGAAGCAACTGTTTGTTTCCTCAACTCTCTCCTAAGGTAAGGCTGCATGACATAACTTTCTAAAACAACAGACCAAACCAGATATTTTTACTCATTGAATTCTGTCTTGTATTTAACTGGTGTTATCTACGAGTCTGAGCATTGCCTTAACTCCACCAATAGCCCTGTTGGCTTTTACTGATACCAGGGCAGTACAGTGTAAATAAGGTAAAAATGCAGGATTTGAGAACTGCTCGCTGTTTGGGGAGGGCTCACAGTGCTACCAACTGTGCTTTGATCAGAAAATAGCAGGACCCAAAAGAGGTTATAAAAGACTATTTTGAAATGAGTGTTCTTAAGTTTGGAAGGAAGCATGGGGTTTAAATGAGCACAGCTGACAGCGCTGCGGAAGCGCCGGGCCCGTCTGGCTGGCACTGGGGAGCCGACTGCAATCCCCTGGCGCAGCTGGACACCATCTCTGCGTGGGGCAGGTGGCACCACGGGAGCACTGAAGTGCAAATGAAGTTACTGCAGCCCGACCCTTTTCCTTGTCTAATTAGGGCAATCAGAGGGGAGCAATATATTTGAAGTTGCAACCGCTACTCCAGCCACATCCAGCTGATAGTTTGGCACATCCAGGAAAACAGCATGTGTCATGACATTTGAAGACTAATAAGCAACCCAGGAAACTCTCCAGAACAAATTGTGTACGTGTGTTATGTATCTACTCTTTATTTGCTTTTAAATAATTCTCCATGTAATTCACTGATGTTTCAAATCCCTTTCCCCTCACTCCATGTACCAGCAGGAGCTCATTATGTAAGAGAAGTAAAAAAAAAAATCTGCTTTTCACTGCTGGAGACTGAGATGTATACAAAATTTTACTATTATGTCCTTATTGCTTGATAAGAACCTCAGCAAAATTTATGCAATCCACAAACATAAAGGATTTAATCCATCAAGCATTTTGCTGTGGTAGAGAACTATAAGCCCAGTGACAATGAATGAAAGAATTAAATGAATAGTAAGTATTCTGATATAGGTAGAGTCAGAGGCTGTCTCAATTTATTTGCATTATAGGACCAACAATCTCTGAGCTGTTCAAACAGACAAATGAAACCCATGATATTGAGAATCCCTGGACAGATGAGGGATCTCTAAACATCCAGTGTTTCAAAAACCACGATTTAAGGGCAAAGGTTAGTTGGCATTATATTTAAAGTGCAGCTGCAAGACCTGTCAAAAGAATTCTTATATGTATTTTATAATTTTCTATTATATCTGGTGTTAATATTTTAGTTCCAGGTGACTGATTCCATTTCTCCTAGTGAAATCTGGGCTCTTTTCAATTAAATGTGGATTAGTGTATGCACATTTTACAAATAGAGACTACCTGAATCTGTCTCAAAACCACCACCAATCAAAAAGGTTTCTAAGGATTTTCTTCTCCTTTCACAAGTGAATAAATGGTTTATGATGTCTTCCTTCACCAATTTTTTGTATGATAATTATTTCCTTTACCTGTGAGCTCTGAACATCCCACACCTAAAGTTTACCCTTTTTTTTTCTCCCTAGCCCCATTCCCTTGGATCACAAAACGGTCCATGCCAAGGTTGACTTAAATTTGTTTCCTTGTGCCATCTGGTGGAGGTTATTTGTAAATGCACAACAGCTTTGAAGTATTTCCTCCACGGTTGAATTGCCATGATTTTCTTTTCTTGGTTTTTTGGTTGTTTTTCCCCCCACACACAAAACAGTAATGGCTCTGGAAAAATTTTGGCTAACGTGACCATTTATGTATGTACCACTTAAACAGAATGGTACAGTTTTACTTCCTTTAAGAATAGAGAACTACAGAAGTTAAATTTTCACCTTGAAAAAACAATTTTAAAGCAGGGTGAAAAATTGTTCTGTAGTTTGCAGACAACTGTATTTTGAGAGCTGTCACATTTACTTCACAGGTTTTTCTGTAGTACTACTCCAGGGAAACCAACTTAAGGTAAATCAAAAATAGCTAAGGGTTTCAGGAAAACTTTGCAAAAATCATCAAAATGCTACAGTTGCTCCTTTGGTAAAAAAGCTTACTGTATTTCTTAGTTGGTTCAGAAACTTTCATGTAGAAGAATATAGAACAAGAAAATTATTAATATATAAAGTTAAGTTTATGTAGTTTATTTAAATATTTTACTTAAAGTCAGTAATACAGAAATAGTTATCCTTCAAGCTAAACTTATCTTCTGTTTGCTGCCATATTTGCATGTAAATAAATACGATTTGCTCCTCTTAAACCAGCTGCATAGTATATGTCCATCTCCATTTCTCCCCACAAAATTACAGTTTCATTACTTTTATTGGCATATGTTATTTTTACTGGTCATAAAGTTTATGACACTTGTTTTCTAATAAGAGATGGGAAAGGGTCAAAATTACTTCCTTACACACACACACAACACCCTTCAGGATTTTACATTTTCCTAAGGAATTTTCCCCTTCTTGTTCACTTGGGTGACAATATCAAGTAATGTGGATATAGAAATTCAAATTTGTCTGGTAAGTAAAGTAATACCAAATCAATTTACATTATGATAGTTCCAATTTTAAATTAAAGAGCAATGAGACACTTTAGAATGCAGTTCTCATTTAATTTAGTTACTTTCCAATGAAGTTTATAATTTTTAACTTAAGTGAAAACACCTCTGTTTAGGGTATAAGCCTGCTATTAAATCCTGATTTCTTTCTACATGTTCTGATCCTTTGTGAGAAAAAGTTGCATTTAGTTAAGATTTAACTTGGGCTTTCACAGCTTAGATAACTATTATTCTGAAAGTCTCTAATTTCTGGCATTCTTGTCTGCTTAACAATTAACCAAGAATTACTTTACCAACTGTGCCTAATTTAGCTTTTGTGCCTAATTTCTAGGATTAAATTAAAAACAGATGGCCCCCAAGTGGTAAAATGAGCATAGATTAGTTTTATATATTGAAATTAGCATGGTAAAATATTAAAATGAAACCAAAGTATATTTTAGGTGATGCCTTGCCTTTTATAAAAGTTAGCATGATGGTGAGAGTAACTGAGCAATCTTGCACTACCTGGAACTTTAAAAATACCTTTGTCCAGAGAGTCACTTCCTAGAATGTAGGGTACTTTTCCACAGAAATACACAGAAAGATACTATGTATTTTATTGCATATGCCAATAAACCAGACAGGAAGAATATTGAGATATCTCCTCAGGTTTACAGTGCAATTTAGGGGCATAGGTTCCCTAAATGATGCAAAGCAATTCATGCATTCTTCTTTCTCTGCCCTTTATCCTCTCACACTCATCTCCCTCAGTTCAACCTACAGTCAGCAAAGAGCTCCCTATCTCAGCATGCAAGAACAATCTGAACTTGAGAATTTAATTTAAAGAAAAGCTGATTTAGTTCTCATTATTTACCGAGGAATTCTCTTTGAGAGGAAGATAATATCTTCCTTAGACTTTCTTCCTAAAATTTCGGCATAAGAGAGAGGGATCTCCTGACTCTATGTGTACTCCTTAGGAGCAAGAGTTGGGACTTGCTTTTATGAGCAAGTGGGATTTCTGTAAACCTGGAGAGATGAAAACCTTCTACTCATTTAGGATACATTAAAGGCATAATCTTGCCCAAGAGAGACACATGAATTAATTAATTTCTAAGACGGTTTGGAAAGAGGGCTTAAAGGATTAGCCAACATCAAACTTCTGTCATTGTCTTGTAACAGGTGGATGGCCCATCCATTCTTTTTTCTGAGGAACATCAAATATCTTCAAAGTGTTTCTGTTTTACCTCTTGTCTTTGGAATGGCTGATAAGTATCTTCCATCTCCTTCCTCTCATCTATCCTGCTTCTCATCACTTGATACAATAGCCACCAAACCACTCTTCAAGACAGCTGTGCCTCCAAGCACAGAGTAAATTATGCACACAAATTAAGACACTGAAATTGGAGCTGATTTATTGCTTTCTTCAAGGCTTTTGTTCAAAGAACTTCTGCTGAGAGTGGGAACAATAAACTATCATTAGGCCACTTTAATTGTGTCAGAATTAACACTCTGACCTCAAGTTCTGTTTGTCCCCCGCCTGACTCACATTAAAAAAAAATGTTTTCCTAACAAAAATTTATTCATTTTTTATGCATGAAGATCAAATGGCATTGCAAGCTCCTCACTGATACATCAGTGCCTGTGAAAGCCTATGCCACAGCAAACCAAATCAAGAGGCACTAGCACTGTTTTACCCTCAATTACCCCAGATCTCCGTGTCAGTCTACACATAACCACCCTGTTCCTGTTCAACCAAGCTCTGAGCCAAATTGCCCAGCTGTATTTCTCTTTGTGCTTCCTGACCCGGATTCTGCTTTGCAGTAGGGTGTTTTCTGCCTCCCTTTCCTCTTCTCAGCGAAATGTCAGAGCAATTGGTGCAGAGCACACTGCTGCTTGTGCAGGGCCATGGGAGACTGAGTGAGGAAAGAGGTTTGGGGAAGCATCCCATGCCCTAGGTCAGCAGGTATGGAAGCAAAGTTCAGCAATGTCCCTCTCACTAGGCTGCAACTTCCCTCTGGCTTCTTACAGAGGAATGGGAGTCTGACCCTGGCCTTCTGAAACCAGGTCCCACTCCACCAAGAGGAAGTTTGAATTTATTGAAAAACAAATTAAGGTGTGCAAGAAATTGGGGAGCCTGGGAAATCTCCACAAATACCGATTTGTCTTTAAGATCAATAAATTTGCCAGTCCTAGAAATAATATCTTTAAAGCAAAGCATGCATCACACATGGCTTCTGAACATACTTTGTGTACCTGTAATGAATTTGAACTTACAATCATATTTAACAAAACAGGATGCGGCACTGCATATGTCTCTCTATTATCATGCTTGTTTTACAGCTATAGCTAAAGCTTACTATCAAAAATTTAGGTTTCTGACATGTTTTAATAATCATAACACTTGAGTTATGCTCTGTAAGGCCTGAAGGGATTTTATGATTAACTTCACTGATGAACAGGAATCACATTAATTAAAAAAAAAAAAAAAGAACAAAAACATAATGTAATTGCAAAACCCTCCCTAAATTAGGGATAAATCTACTGAAGCAAATTCAAAGAAACAAGTCCTTCTTTTGGTGAATCAAGACAAGCTATGCTAGCCCACTGGGGACATAGTCCCCAAATCTTAACACCTAGCCTGAGAGGGACTGAGATAGCAGTTTTGCTCAAGCAGGCAGCAATAAGAGGAGGTGACAGGGCTGAACTCCACAGCAGGGCACTGTCAAGACCAGAGGACCTGCTAGCAGCAGACAGCAGGAGTGCCTGTGTCTTAGAAGGTCACCCTTCCCAGGAAAAGCACAAGAGCTGCCCAGGAAAATTCTTGAGTAACCATCCCTGAATGTCTTTAATAGATGTGTAGATGTGGCACTTAGGGCATGATTTGGTGGTGAACTTGTCAGTGCTGGATTAATGGTTGGATCTGATGATCTTAGAGGTCTTTTCCAACCTAAGTTATTCTGTGATTCTAAGAAGCTATGTGAGGAGGCATGCAGCCACATGTTAGTTGGCTGTGCTTCAGTTGGTTGGGGAGTGATTGTATTTTTCAGAGGCTTCATCTGGAAACCCTTTCTGGTCAAACAGAAGCCAGGACAAAAGGATACCAACCCCAACAAACTCATTACCTTCAAGTGGTCTTTAACTACACTTCAACTACTTTAACTTCAAAGTATTTTTTGATTTCCCATGTACCACGGTTAATTTTGCGAAGCAAATGTTCTGTAACATGGAGCTCCCAAACCTCTCAAAAGCAGATATTTCCAGGAGAGAGAAAACAGATCATAGGTCTTCTCCCTGGCTGAGAAACAGTTCTGCAGGCTGTCAGCATCCTTCCCAGCAGTAGAAATGTTTCATTTCCATCTGAAAAGCCTCACCACCACAGAAGGAGCACCAGAGGAGTGGTGATGTCTCTCCCCCATTCTGCCCTGTCTGCTCACACAAATGCAGTTGCTCCTTGGCATTTCTCAGCTACCCACAGAAGAAAAGTGACAGATTTGGACTCCATCTATGAGACCCAGACCTCAAGCTTTAGCCTATTGGTATGAGATGACAGGCCTTGTTGCTGCAGCATGAGAGAGAAATCCTGCTCAGCTCTCTCAGGAAATAGGGTACAACTTCAGCTGTGGTTGGGTTCAGGTCTGCAGTAGTGATAGCCCTGGCTCAGGTGCCCACGGTCTGGAGTGACAGAAAATTTCAAACAAACTCCTGTATTTGATGTCTGCACTCCTTCTCAGCTTGCAGTTTTAGCTTGACAACCTAAAGAGTGTGGCTTCAGAGGCCACCCATGTATTTTATGTAAAGTATATACTTAAATATCTTCATTTATATGCAATTTATATGCATACAAACAAGTTGGTACATAGTTTCCAAACCCTCAATCTCTCACTAAAAAAGAATAAAACCAAATCAAACCAGCCCTTCTCCCATCCTGGGCCTTACTGATTTCCAATTCTAAATCTGACAGCAAAACAGATGGCGGAAAAATTGCATTCCCATGAGTTTCCTGAAAACAGGACATTGGTTTATTTGACAATTTGAGGGAAAAACTGACTACCCATCTCTCCACAGAGTATCAGCAAACAAGAACTGTAATGGAAGTCTCAACCACTAAGAACATTTTATCTAGACTTTGTATCCTATTAGCTGTAGAGAATTCATCAAGAAGTCAGGAAGACCCCAGGACATAAGTGCTGCTATTTCCTCTGCTAACAGAGCAGCATGTTGGAAATTGCTCTGCAGAGATACATGGCAAGCCTTGCTCACTTTGCAGGAACCTCTTTGTCTTGCCTGGGTCTTGGAGCACATGCCAGAGCTCAACTTGACCCCAATTAACAGATGTTGCACTGAAGAGCTTATTGCCAAGGGACTATCAATGGTTCTATATGTGAAGACATAAATGTATATACTCTTCAGGAGGAAAAAGAATTAGTGAAGCCTTTTTTGACAATATAAATGACATGGAACAGTTCAGGAGTAATGAATGTTTGAAAGCCTGAACCCATGTAGGGAGAGTTCCAGTAAAAACTCTGTGTATCAATATTTTATCCTGAAAATGTGTGAACAGTAAAAGAATCTTAATTCACAAATCTTCATAAATATTAGATTATTCTAAATATGTTCATCATGCAATTCACCTATCATTTGTGCACAGCTTAAAGGTGAAGCGCTTCTCAAGTTTCTCTTAATTTTCCAGGATTAGACTTTGATGTTATTCTGACTTTTCTGACTCATTCTTCTTCTTCCTGACAAACAACTGTTGTAAGATAATGAATTTGAAAAATTCATCCTTTGATGAACAATCAGAAAAAGAAAGAAGTTCACACATTATTAAATGCACAAATATTCAGATAAAAGTGCATTTTTTTTTCTTGATGAAACTTGTAGGTTTAATCAGCAAATTTAGTATTTTCTGTAGTTTGCCAGAATGCCTTATGTTGATTCTCTTCACTATCTTTCATGGGAATACTCAAATAGCAGCTCCTTGCTAAAAAGCAGGGATAGAATTGCATTTTTCCCAGAAATTTTACAGAAAATTTTATCAGCTGTTTTGAAATAAAATGTTTTTTACTATAATGGACAAGGCTTCAGTGATTTTCTCTGTGAAAATAAGACTTAGCACATAGAAATTTCAGATGTTGATTCCAATAGCAGATGTCTATATTTGTTTAAAATCTTGGGTAAGTTTGCTTTGACCTCTGGATATCAGAACATTTATGGAAAGGTGTCTACATCAGAGCTGTTTTTTCAATTACCGTTAAGTCTGCGGAAAGAAATAGACATTTCTGGGACAGAATCTCAAGTTCAGTGAATCGCTTTTCTGTTCTTTCCACTGACTCTGAAGGTTGGCTAGTGTGAATGTGACATGCTCTACAATAAGAGCAGTAGAGGAGTACAGCTGGCAAACAAGCTTTCATGGGAATCTTGAAGTCTTTGAAACCATCAGCAAAAAAAATAGTTCTTGCCTGTGACACTGCAAGAGTTCAGGATCTACACTATCTACATCTTGGGTGGATTATCCTGAGAGCTTAGACTGTGTGTTTAAGTTGAATTGCATAACGATATCTTTGTATGATTGAAGGGAAAGGGGAGAAGTATGACCTTCTAAAAATAAACGTGCTCCAGATGGAGAGAAGGACAGGGCAGGAGCTGCAGCTGGCCTAGCATCTGTCACTGCACCTGGGGCTCTCTCTAAAATCCTGTTTTCATGAGTTTCTCCTCTTCAAAAATCCCTTGAAGAAAAGCTCACAGGATGAGGCCACTCCAGAAAGGAGACACAGTCTGTGCAGCGGCATTGCATGACACGCATGAAGGAACAGCTGAACTCATGAGATTTGGACTGACTGAGTTGGAGGGCTGGACTCTCAACCTGAACCATTAAGCCAGCTCAGATGACTTCACAGGAGTGCTTTATCTACTGAGTGCTGGGACAAGCTAGGTCACAGGAGTGGGACAAGATACATACAAAGAAATTCTCTTGCCATGTTTGCTTATCCTTTCTTCCTTCATCGGTCACACTGCAAAGTTGTGGAGGTAGAGGAGAGATAGATTGTTGCTTCCAAGTACTCATTCATTGAGTACAAATGAATCAGATGAGAACTGTGTGAGGTGCCTTACAGATAGAGATGAGTAGAGTCTGAAATAGCTCATCCGAGAAAGTACACAGAGATACCATCAAAACACTCATGGGTGAATGAAAAATACAATCTGTTTGACATCTTAAAAATGGTGTGTTGGGTGTGTGCTCTCTAATGCTTGCAAAAAGCCATTCTGTGGGGCCACCCACAGAAAAAAAATCAAAAAAGTGAAAGTGAGCTTGTATATAAGAATGCCTTTTTAAGTTCTGAACAAGTCATTCAATACACATAAATATTACATTTCTTATTACTCCAAGATTCACTTGTACTGAGAGAGAAATGTTGCCAAATTGCTTCTGGTATAAAATGGGTCGAACACAATAGTGTAAGAAGCAGATAATTCAATAGAGTAGTTGTGGGTTACATAGAAATTTTCTTCCAATGTCATCTTCCCCAATAAAAATGCAAATATATAAAACTCATTTAGTTACATGAGCACTTAATAAATCTTATTAAGAGCAAAACAAAAGTGTTGGACTGTTCTTCCAGTACATTATGGTCAGATCTGATTCCTTCACTAATGTTCTTTTTAGAGTCACTTGATCCTATTATTTGAAAAGGTCACAACTCATATGCCAAATGATTCTGTACTGTTACAAGTCCAGTTTCAAACTAGATTAATAGCTTAGTGACCTCTGGGAGCTGTTGTCTTCATAATATATGTCTTCTTAGAAGATTTTCTACGTGAAGTACAATTAAATTAATATCAAAATCAGCAACCCCTTGAGGCAGAGCAGTTCATCTCACCTAGCTTTAGCCACCTAATTCAGCTATCAGAATAAATAGGATACTATGATCTGTATGAACAAGAGATTTTAGAGATTTTCTACCCTTCATAAGCAACAAATGCTTTAATTTATGGGTAGATCACATATGCATACAAATATATATGTTCACATTGACATTTATATGTCTATTTAAAGGATAGGTCAAGATACAGTGCTTCATACTTCTTTGGCTATACTGCTATGTTTTCCTTTCATTTTATTGAGACTGGATAATGTACTCCTTCAATCAGCTTTAATTATAGCAGCTGTCAATTATCTTTCTATTAATCTAAAGATAAGATCACTCTGTTCTTAGCTTTCAGAAATTTACATGGAGAGTGAACAGAATTAACATTTCCACAGTTCCTAATTCTTGAAGAGCACCTTGATTTTTCAAGTGAATTTAAAGATATGCCACCAGGCTAAATATCAGGGATCTAGAGGAAGAACTGAAATATTTGCTTACTAGTACTGAAAATTCACAGTGATTCCCTTTAAATGTTATTGGTCCAGCTGTTAAAAAAATCAATGCTAGCGTAAGAAAATATTTATATTATAAAAAAGATCAGTGATAATGGTCACGGCCAGTAACTAAACATGTTTGGATTTGTTAACTCACAGCAAACTAACAGAAGGACTTGTTGGATCAGATGTTAGCTGTGCTATAATTTTGCTAATGACACACCACTTTCTTTCCTGAGAGCACTTCCCCCATTTCCAACTGACTTTGTCTACTAATGCTGCTACCACCATGGGGTCATTTTTTTTAATTATTGGGGTATTTTTAAATATATTTGTATTAGCAAGGGTTGTCACCATGAACCAGGGACCCACATTTGCCCTGAAGCATGGGAGTAAAAATGAGCCCCACCTGGGTAAGTGCACACAGATCTCTGTACAAGAGCTGTATTTGCATCTACTGAAGAGTGAGACACTAAGCCCAGGAGAAAACAGAGAACACATCTTCACAAACATAATACATAGGAATGCTTTTCAGGGTATGGGAGGTCATGTGTGTGTTTATACACAGACATGCAGACTGGTATGCTGAGAGCAGAGAAGGTATAAGGCCAGGGAGAGTGTATTAGTTGCCAGAGTGCTGGAGAAAAACATAGGAAGCTCATCTGTGCCCAAAGTGTGCAAGTTGCTGCACTCAAATATTACATGGCAGTGAAGGTACCAGGAAAGAGAGATTTATTAATGGATATTATAGACCAAAAAAGTGGCCTCCAGATTTCCTATTTTACTGAATGATGTTTTTCTCACAAAGAAAGAGAAGGTTTGCTGTTTGTGTCTAGTTGCCAGCATTGAGATGTGTAAAATATACAGCAGGAGCCCTGAACTTCAAAAAGAGACAGGAAAAACAAATGCCAGTGACCACACTCAGTAAGCATAATCAACATTAGTGCTTGGCAGAAAGATGTATACAGCAAAAATTGTCACTGCTTTAAGTAGAAACATTCATCCTTAGAAAAAAATAGAACAATAAATAACCAGACTAGATAAAAAAAAATAATTTTTAAATTCATTACATTAAGCATCTATCATTAAAAATAGTACTTAGAGTGGAAAAATGGTCTAAATAAAGTATATAGACAATAAGAACATTTTTGAGGAAACAGTGATGACTTCAAAAATCTAGTTGATTATAATGAATCTGTTTTCTAGTCTTGATCTTTTGGGGAGTAATACCTTGAAAGTGATTAATTTTGTTCCAGAATGCTTGGTCAGATTTCAACAGGAACCATTCCTTGGCAGTTAACTTCCCAGTAACAAAATTTCATTCTGAAGTGACACTAGAGAGCTGGTATCTTGCTGCAGATGCATCTTCCACTGCAATTAATATCTATTATACATATATTGAGTTCCTCTGGGAAATAAATGTTGGAAACAGGAAATTTAGCAGAATATTGTTGATTTCACCATAGATCCCCTGTTTTGTTTGCGAGTTTTATACATAAACCAGAATGTTTCCCAGATAAGGATGAAAGTGTAAAAAGCCAATATTATTTATTATGGTAATTTTGCTTTATCTTCAATTAAAAAGTTTCAGACTAAATTCAGTTTAGTGCTTAGAGGGTAGTGGATCATATCCTACAGTTTTGTTTACTGATTCTTTAAAATGAACTATTTTCTGAATTAAATGTACTCCTAGGAAACCTCCATTTTTTCCCCAGCAACCCTAGCCATAGTAAACATCATTCTTGGGCCTCAATCTTGTTCCTCATAGGAACATAGCTCTAAGGATCTACATTTATGATTATATCTGAGGGGGGTTTTTTTATGTTCTTGAGGGCATTTCTGAGCATTAGCAGACAATGATTTTACTTTGCACCCTGTTTTTGATAAATTGCAGTTAAGAATCATGGATGAAGTCCTGGTACTTTGCATTCTTTGTAAGAGTGTGATTAAAAGCAAGTTACAAAGTAATGCAATTTTTTTTTGCTTAACCTACTCAACACAGGCTTTCCTAGAATCCCAGAAAAGCTGTATAAAATGCAATAATGATTGCTTAAGACTGCAAGACCTCTTTCTTCTCCTTCTTGTTAACACAATGTACAGTTTTATATGCACACTCACCACAAGTAGCCATGCACACAAATCTCTAAATATATCCATATGAAAATTTACTCATTTTATAAGCATGACAATAGCTTTACTGGACTTTAAGCCACAGCCAAGGGACAGTATTTTGGTTATGGCTCATTTCACAGCTCATCACAGAGATGGGCTGGAGAGCTGATACAGGTTCAATGAGTCAACAAAAAACTGTTTTGCAGAGACAGCAGAAAACCACGTAAGTTCTGAGCACCAGTGTTGCAGTGGCAAAAAGACAGAGACAGATAGACAGGTTGCCTCAGGCTTCGGATTAGCAAATGGACAGTAAGCACACTTCCAGCCATTTAAATTCTCAGGAAAAAAAAAAAAAAGCCTTTTATTCACTGAGCTCTAGGTCCATTTTCTCATATACTCTCTAAGAGGAAAATACTTGCAAATCTCATGCATAAATATTTTACAAAAAGTATGATGAATTACTACAAGAGTTTCCTGAGCACATCCAGTATTTGTGGTTCCCATTACAGGTATCTGACAATGGAAAGATATATAAGGAATCAAATATCATTATAATAACTGATTATTACTATATGAGAAGTTAAATGTAAAGTATCAACTGAGGAATTATGCAATTTTTTTAAACATTTTGAAGCAATTTCTTTATTAAGCTGAAGAAAATTAAATCAGTGCTCTGAAGATGTTTAAAGGAAAAATACATTGGATTAGAATTACCTTTTTTACATATGCAATTTTAAAAATACTTCAAGAACCAACAAAACAAACAAACAAAACTGTTTTAGGGATGAACTGAAGTATCCTGTGAATCAGGCATTGGATACCACTAACACCCAGCCTCTCCCCCATGCAAAGCACTGAGAACACAAGGCACAAGTTCAGCACTGCAAAACCCACTTGCACACCTGGAATTAATCATACCAACATCTCTTCATGAATATCAACCTAAAGACTCACATTTCCATACACTTTAGTAAATCTCATTCCCCCTCATCCCACTGTGCAATCCTCATTTAAGTAAACCTCCTCACTAGTGGTACCACTATGAGATAATTTATAACCCTGTTAGAAGATACCCACTTGCTTAATTCTTTCCCTGAGGAATTTTATCTAGACATGTTTGTGTTTTCACTTTTTCTCTGCCCAGGTTTTCTATTACTGCAAATTTGGGAATTCTTGACAAAAAACTGTGAAAGGTTCACTTACAATTAGTTTTCATAATGTAGCTAATTCTAACAATGAAGTAAAATTCACCTTCCTGGCCTTCACGTGACTTTGAAGAAAAATTTCTGATAAAATTCATATTAATTTTTAAAATGCTTGCTGTAGTCTGTTTTTCTCAATGTGAAGAATTTCTCAATTTTCTCCCCTTTTTTCCTTCCTTAATTATTTTTCTCTTTTTTTCCTTTTATTTTCTATAATAATTTCTGAAGAAGAAATGATGAAACTTTGATTACCAAATAACTTACTGAGAAAAAGTAGCTATGCAAAACTTAATAGGTTCTTCTGGTATCTTCATCACTCCATTGGAGCAAAGAAACAGTTCATTAGGACTGCATCTGCAGGAAGAGGTAGTGAGAATCAATAGGAGAAGAGCTGTGCTGAGAAAATACTGATAATGAGAATTGGATGTCAAACTGCTGTGCATATTTCACCTCTTGTAAATGGAAATACATATTACTTCTGCACCAAACATGCATTTTTACGTACATACAGAAGCAGAAATAGATACATTTATAGGCATACATAGATTATATCAATACATATATAAGTAAACATAAGGAAATAACCCACTTTTCAACTTTGTGTTTTACATCTGTGGTGATCTCATTGTGCAGATCCTTAAGTAACCTTTGTATCTGGTTGTGCCATACAGTGTTGCAAAATATCTGTATTCTGTTCTTTGTTTTATTATTTTAATACACTTCTCTGTGAATTCAAGGACAGCTAATATGCATGTTATTGTAATTGGTCCACTTTTATTTTGCAGATTTATAGCCAACAAACTCTAGGATGTGAAACAAAGCTTAATAAATGGCAATGATCAAGAGGGTCACTACAGAAGTACCTTTGATCCAAACCAGTTCACTAATGTTCACATGTGTTCCCTAGGAGTACTGAAGTCCACGAAGCACAGATTAGTGGTACCCAGTTCAGAGATTATTGTATTATATGGATTTCATGGTCACTGCTCTATTTCTTGGCTATATACCCTGTGCTGTATCAAGAGGATATCGTGGAGCTGTTATACCAGAATTTCTCTGGCCTTTAGGAAACCTTTTCACCATAGCAGGCATATGCCAGGCTAGACAAATATAAGCATGTGCCCAAAGAGATTTGAAAACTCAGGCTCCCTTAGTGTGATCCACAAAGCACTACCACATCCCTGAAATAGGAAACCAGGTCCTCCCCCTGCAAAACAGAGGTGCTGACATTTCAAATTCTAAGGTCTTTCCCAACCTTTCATCTGACATAAAAACTGACAAACACTGAGCACTCCTTTATAACAGCAACAAATATTTCTTGATTGGATATATCAAACACATGGAAAATACTATAAAATCCTCTGTTATCCTGTCTGCCTAGGCACAAACTTGCTTTGAGTGCTTCTCAAAACAGTACAAGAGGTGCAATAACTGATGCAAAGATTGCCTTCGTGCTTAGAAGAGTAGAAAACCTGCCATCTGTCAAAACAAACACTGACAGTTTCAATATCTGTGTGAAGGAAAAAATCTAGTGCAAAAATCAAGCATGTGGACAGATAGCCAGCCAACCTTTAACTTGAATATATACAATTTTTTCTTCCTTTGTTTTATGTATTGCCCTAATGACAGTCAATGCCTTTTAAAATATCTAGTTATATAACATGGCAGCAGTAAGCTCAAACAGTGTGAAATATACTGTTGTTAACCATCACCTAAGAATCTCCAAGTGTTAAAATTAACATAAATATTTGATATTTAAAATGCTTACAGAAAATAAATATTTTATTTATGCTAGTTATTTATCTATGCCTCTCAATCCCTCTATATGACTTATTTTCAATCAAACACTGAAGCGTCAGGACCTCCAAATAGCCTTAATTTGATTTTTTTTTTTCTCTAGCTCAGCAAAGAACTTGAATTTGCTTTCAGTCCCCATAATATCAAGGTAAAAATTCTAACATTTATCCACTATTTGGGCCTGCTTCTGTACATTCTAAGGCTGTATCTGTATCAACAAATAGTACAGGCCAGAGGGAGCAGGTTTGTACAGCACAATTGGAGCTAAGGGCTGGTGGCCATATCAAATGCACTTCGAAGGGTTTCACTACAGAATACTCCACAGAATGGATGTTTGTTAGCAGCTGGAGCTCATTAGGTGAATCCATTGGATCAATTTGCCAGTTGGTTTCATCCAAAAGAAATTCAGTGAGCCTGCTTCAAGGCAGCTTTGCCCTGTGTGCTGAAGAGAGGTATGCAAGGCTTTCAAAAGTGCACTCCTGATCCAAACTCAGATGCTTGTGTAAATGCACCTATTGAATTTAGTTGAAGCACTTATGTAGCAATGGAAAATATGGGACACAGACATTTGAGGAAGTAATGTGTTGTTGCAGCATACATCTCATAACAGGTAGAAACGAGCTAAGACATAAATAGACTCTTGTTTAACAAGATGAGAAGGGTCCCAATTTATTCTTTTTACAGATTAGCTATCCTGACTCCAGCTAATCACAGACCTTGACTGCAGCAAACTCCCACCATGGATTTCCTCCGCAGATTCTGAAGGCAGGCTATTTCTTGCTGAGATATGACTGCAAGTATTTTCCTGGGCACCTCTGGCCACACACTTTCACCCAGCTCGACTCTGACTGCACACACCCAGGACAGAGTCTAGCTGCAGACCCAGACTAACCTCGCAGCAGCAAATCTCTCTCCCACTCAGTCACTCCTCCAGTCCTTTCAAAGCAATCCTTCAGCACCTTTTTCCTCAAGACTCTTCCACCTCATCCAGGTCCTCCTTCCCTAAGCTCCCCTTAACCAGCCAACCCACCCCTTTTATCACACTTATTTTTATTAGTCACAGCTACAACCCATTAAAAGCAAGGCATTCCTCTTCTTTGGTAATTAGTACAACTGTGACTTATCAGGGGCAAGGTCACCTGTAATTTCTTCTTCTACACCTACAGTGTGTCATACAAAGGCGGGGTACCATGTATTTATCAAAAATTAATAAAGCCAAATTTTTATTTAAAGTTTGTTTTTCATTTATTTTAATCACTGCTAGAAAATCCTCACATTTTTCATTTGTATTTCCCAACACCCCCTGAATCCTGGGTGGCCTGGTAATCTAATTAAATGTAATCTAATAAATTACTTTAGCCTGCTGTTTTATAAATCAGTATTATCTCTATGTGTTTTATAAATCATATTTCTTTGACCTACTGTGCATTCCAGCAGTCCAAGTGAGACTGTTTTAGCTGTCTTTTGTTAAAGTACTTCTTTTCCTGTCAGTTCTCATAAGCAGAAGGACAAATTAGCTGTGGTCCTCTTTTCCACAAAACACTTTTGCCATTCACCACAGATTTCATTGTACTTTGAGGTCTTCTTGTGAACTGTTTTATCTGCTTTCTGTTTCAGTTGTCAGCTCCTTGCTTTTTTCTTTTCATTGCCTCTCTCTCTGTTCATCAGGCATGCTTCTCTTCTGGAATGCTTTTCTGTCGCTGTGGCTCCCCAGCTCTGGCTGTCTGGGTGAGCATGTTTTTACCTTACTCAGGCCCTGATTTTCCATATTTCATCTCCTTGTGAGTGCTAAGAGAAAGGCAGTGTTAGAATGGAGCTAACTGAGACTGGATGTGCTCTCCATCAACAGCTTTCTGTGGTAGCTTATCCTTTACCTTATATCAGGGTACCAGACCTGTTTCTAAGGCCTGTGGAATCCAAATCACCCACTCCTTGGGAAGAGAACATAATTAATATCTTAAAATTCTTATTTTAAAAATGGGATTTTTTTGAACTGCCAATGGAATTTCATCCTTCTCATTTTTATGACTACATGCAATTCTTAATCTAGTTAAAGCTTACATTTTTTTTTGCTGTTTTTCACTGTTTAAGATCTTTTAATCTTTTTACTTTTCACTCTCTAAGGGTGAATAAGAAAAGTAGAAATTGTATCTGAACAAACAGGAACCTAGAAATTTATTAAAATTCAGTGTGTTTTTTTTTCTCTGAAAACCTGAAACCAGAAAGCATCTGGTAGCATTCCTTTCCTGATCAATTTAATTTCTGAAATAAATTCTCAACACAGGCCAACATGTTTTATAAAGCAGCATCTGTTATTTCCCCTTTTCAAGACTACTTTGAATGTTCCCAATTGTTGATAAACACAAATAAACAACCATTTCTTTATCTATTGTTTTTTGGGCAGCTGGAAGATATATTATAGTATTCAGGTAACTGACAAAAGCACAAGTGAAAAACTTCCACCTGAAGTTTATTTAAGGTAATATTGAATTCTTTTGTGCTGTTTCAGCTATATGTGCACATGATAAAATTTTATTGCCTTATGACAAAGCAAAGTTCTTCCTTTGTAATGAGCCAAACTCAGTCTTAATGGCTTTTCATGTTAGAATATGCATATATTAGGAAAAATTGCAATGTAACTGCAAGTAACTAAGGAATGTGATGAATTGGCTAGTGATAGCATGGCTTGTATTCAACCTTAAAGGAATTCAGATTTAATTTGCTTGGATGACTTGTAATTTCTGAACTTGACTGCATGTCCTTGTTTCTACTTTTTACTCTATGTTATGTAACATGGCTTATAAAATCAGCACACTGTAGATTCAGTGAATGTGTTATATGTTTAATTTTTAATATATACAAGGTCTGGGTTTTAAAACATATTAAGTTTATCACTTTCCAGGAGATGTCACACTCCTGTATCCATGATACAGTTTGTATGAACTTAACTGCAGAGTTAATAAGTTTTCTTTTAAAATTCTGTACCAAATGGAGAAACAAATAAGAATAAAGAACAAGTCTTCCATATATGAGAATACAAAGGTGTTATCATCACAGAACTGGGGAGGAAAAGGTTAATAATTTAGAAGTAAATAGATATATCCAAACAGAAACCAGAGAAACAGTCTATGTGCTCCATTATACAGGATAAAATAGGTCATCAAACATATAATGTGATATCTAATATTTGCCCAGTGAAAAAGACCTTTTAGATATGCAAGAGCTGCAAATTATAGGTTATTTACAGTAGAAATGTCAATGCTAAATTCCTTAGCCATGAATAACAAACAATAAACACTTTCTGAATTTCATTAGGCAATCTGTCATAGAAAAATTGTTCATAGCTTTTTTTCTTTCCACATCAGTAGCAGCTAACTTTAGCTTCATAAACCTCAAAATGTCACTGCTGTATGTGTTATTCTGAACTGGTCTTTGGGTTGGAATGAACTGTTATTATTCAGATTATGCAATATATATATGTAGCATTATTTTTTCTTGAAGTGAAGCATGCCGTTTGAACACTTACACTTCTTCAAGCAAACCAGTAAAATGACCATGGATAGTATAGGACTATGCAAGACTCAGGATGAAAAGAAACCTTCACCAGGAAGCCTTTAATGTACAGGTAGAGGTCAGAATAGTCACCTACTGTTCTGTGTCAGGATTCAGGAACCATTTTATGAGGGTAGGCTCTTATCATTTAATCTATGCTCTTCTTATTTTGGTCTCCCATTAACAAATACATGCATTAATCTTGAATCCAGTTTGGAATTCAATATTTGGTTTAGCATGAAGCTATGCCTGGAAACTTGAAGCTCTATGCCTGTAGTTACCATTTGCTGCTCTGTCTTACATGTTCTGCCTGACATTCATTTACCCTCCTTTTCCTACTCCACACTGAGCACTTGGATCCAGTTCACTCTCTCTGAAGCAAAGTACATCTGGCAGCTTTCTGTGTCTGCAAAAAGGCTTTTTTTCCAAAAAGGAAAAAAGCTTCATATCAAACCTAGACAGCAGGCAGCTCCTCCAAGGCTAATATTCTCTTTTGGAAATACCACTGCATACGTGCATAGAGATTTCAGCACCAGGGTGGCTTCTTACAGATCCCAAGTAATATTGCTTTTTATTTTGAGAAAGATTGACTCTCTTATGAAGCAAACAGCAGATTTGAGGACAAATCATGTAAATGTCATTTTGCACTGATGAAATGAGATTTCAGATGTATAAAGACTTATTCAGCTTTAAGAACAGGCTAATATCTTCATATACTTAATGCAAGACTATAGTGAATACAAAGAGACTTCTGAGGATTTGCAGTGAAAATATGGCAGACAATAGACACAAACTGCCCAAAGGGAAATCCCAGACAGACAAGAAAAAGTTTATCACCATGACAGGGTTAAAACTGTGGAACAGATTTCCCAGAAAGGCTGGGGAATTTTCAACCCTGGGGGACTTGGCTGAAGAAGGTCCTGGTCAGCAGACCTACCTTAGGAGGGATGTTGGCCCAAATGGCCTGGAAAGGTCCCTTCAAAATTGTTTTATTATAGTCTGATTCCATGTATCACAGCTCCTATAGCTGGTTTTGAGGAATATTTTTTTTTAATTCTACAATTGCTTCAGTGAAACCTGTGCTGTAGCTGAGAAACAAAATTATAACTATTAAATATGGTAGGAGAAAGTATGTAGCCCTACTCATTTGTCAACAGCAGTTTCTTTCCTTCTTTACAAAGAAGCATGCACCATGCTCCATTTTTATAAAGGCAGGTGCAGGCTGCATCCTCAGCAGCCTCATTCCTGAACTGCACATAGGTTAGTGTCTCAGCAAAACAGATACTGCGCTTTCTAACTTTTATTTATAAGTTCACAACCACTTTAATAGAAAAAAGTGACAGCATCTTATTATGCAGTGTTCCTCGGCACAGATATTATCTAGACACGTGTTTTATGAGAAGGTTTGCAAGTACAAACCCTATCCACTGTGAATAATCATGCATCAAGGTTTTAACTGCAAAGCGGTTGTAAAATATTTTTCCTTTCTACTCCATGCTAGCATACTTTTGATGCAGACACAGGCTAGTTATCAAAAATTCCACATGAGACAATCTTTCATCTGCTGCGAGAACAGTACAGAAGAATAATACAGAAGTTTAAGACATCCGGGAGGATTGGGATTTTTTGTATTTTGGAATGCTATGATGTAGTGAGCATCGTGGCTCCTGATGGCCAGACTGTATCAGAAGCAAAATGTACCTTTAATCTTCTTGGACAAGTACTGTGCAGGAGCTGGTAAGGGTGCTTTTTCCCAGATGACATCACTTCCTTACTTCAGGCCAAAATCTGGAAAAGTGTACAGCTACTGTGGAACATTCATCAGGACTTTCTCAAGATACACACCATTTCATTTTGTAAGCTGGTCAAACTAGCTTACATTTCTTTGATTGAACAATCTTTAATATTTTCAGTCTTTCTTGTGATTAAAAACTCAGTTCCACAAACACAGAAAAGTTTCGAGGAATGATGACAGTAACTTAATCAGAGAAAGGTATATCCTGCCTTGACACCTTCTAGTGCTATCACAGGTGAGAAATTAGTCCTATGGACAAACTAATGGCTGAAAAAGGAGGGATGGATGGTGTTCTGGAGAGGAACAAGTACAGAGAAATAGAGGCATATGGGAATAAAAGATTATCTAATCACACTGTTAGTCTGGCCATGCTGTGCATCTGCTTAACAGTTTGGCATTAAATGCCAATTTTAATTATTTCTGTGGGCATGGAGCATCTCCATTCTGCGTGAATGTGTGAGCATGGAGATGTAAGTAACAGCAGCTGGAAATCAGATCCTAGATCATACTGGCCATGGTGCCAGCAGCTAGAGAGACAGGAGTGCACATTGTGTGTGAATATTAGTGCACAATCATTAGCAAGCATCAAGTATAACACAGTGGTGAGTAGGATAGGTGATTTTGGAACCACATATTGGTGCAGCCATCAGTCAGGGCTGGACACTGGAGAGGACAAAGTTGTCTGCAGATTGGGACTGCAAGGTCTACACCATCAACTGGAGATGCTACGGTGCCTGGGAATCAACGACTCTAAGATCATAATTCTTGGGTCTACTATTGGACATATTTACATGTATGTCTCTGTGTGCAAGGTATTTGGGTGTCCAGGGGATTCAGACAACTGAGCTATAGGTAAACTGGACATCTAAGTGCACTTAATAGAGCTATACAGGGTGTATTTGTAGGCTTGAGCTCCAGCAACTGAGTGAGGCAAGATGCCACAGGGGCTCATGCCCAGATACCTGCAGCTGGGGACTCTCAGATCCAGGAGCAGCAATAGGATGTACTGTGTGCCTAAACCCAGCTGCCAGAGGGATCCACACCTTACGTGAATGTTTATAATTAATAACAAGGAAACTATATATATATATATATAAAGTTATATATAGAAACATATATATATATTTTTCTCACTATCAAGCCTTCATCCAAGTCAGCTAGAGAGAGGAACTGGATGAGTTTGCATGAGTATTAACTAACTGTGAGTATATGTACATGTGTACTCTATGTGTGTATATATGCATGCTGTTAAGACTTATTATTAAAATTATTAGAGATGCCTTTGCCCAGACTAAAGTGCAAGCAAGACCATATGCCAAAAACAACAGCATTGATTTTTATTCAACAGCAAATGTGAGGTAGAAAGAGATGGAAAGAAATAGAAAGAGAAGGAATAAGAGTAGAAAGGTATATAGCCACCACACATGGGATTCCACAACAAGGCTTGACTTTGCAATTTTTATGTCTGTTGATCAATGTGATGGTCACTGTCTTGATCCATCAAGAGTAGAGAAATCCCACAAAACAGCAAGCTTCCATCGATTATAAATTCTCAGGTTTAGGTGGATATAACCAGGTACCTCTCCCAGAGGTGGGGACTTTCGAATTAAATTATGTAATGCTGTGGTTCTGAGGACACTTCAGGAGTCTGTGACAGTCCATGACATATCCCAAGATGCCACAGCTACCTCTCATGTCAGAGTAGTTGAGTCAATTATGGCCCATCGGGGGGATGAATACCTTCAGACCACGGTCCTTGGTCAATGGTTGGAGTCATTAACCAGCCCAGTCTCCCACACAAGTTTACTGGGAACCTTGTTACCTGCAAAGCCAGTGGACATGGAGCTTCAGCAGCCTCACCTCTATTAAGCTACCAGATTTGGCAGTTCCAAAATTAGTAATGTCTTCTTTTCTATAGCACATCCTGACAATATGGCTGTGCATGTTCACTTCCTCCATACTCTGAGAAATTTGAAATATGCTGTAAGTATTGCTACTGATGTTTAAGTACCTGACAAAGGCTGTTAGTGTCTGCCATGGGGTAACTACCTCACATGCTATTTTGTGGCCCTTCAGCTAATTACAGTAATAATAGACTTCTGATTGCATTTAGAAGAGAAGAAATGGATAAAGGGAGGTAAGAGATGAACAGTTAGCAAACTTTATGCTAGGCATGAAATAAATTAGGGGATAATACTGCATGACATCACATCACATTGCTTTTTAATGATTAGTGACAAATCCCTAATTAGCATTGTCAGCTTTTATAGCTGTCAAGAGTGTCAATTCCCAAATCCTGTTGTATTTCCAGCTATAGGTATACTGTTAATTTTCACTTAGTAAATGATGTAAAATTCTGGAGAATTTGTGACTCCATTTTTAATGTTAATATAGTCATTGAACAACTGTCAGTGCTGGTCTATTATAAACCTTATTGGTGAAAGGCTAACATAAAAGCTGTCATGGGAAAGGTGAAAAACTCAAATGTTGTATAATCACTTATGGAGAGTTGTATCTGAGACACTCTACAGAAGAAAATGTTAATGATGGCTGAGTTTTAAAACACAGGGCTAATAGGAAAAGATTTCAGCTTGAGAATGTAGCAGTTTCAAACAGGATCAGCTGCTGGCATTTGTGCCCCAGGTTCTGATGTGGTTATAACACACAGCATGAATTAGAGAGGCCAAGTTTCCTCTGTTGGCTGCTTCTGGAAGCAAAGTCTGGAAGAACTGTACTTTGTTCCCTATATGTGCTTAAAGACAAATATTTCTGAACTTGAAGGAATACAAGTTCAGAAACAATATCTAATAATCCCTAGACCCCTGAGGTTCTGGTGCTGTGTTTCACACATAAACACACACAAAACAAAATGGAATCTGTGCACTAAAGCATAATTTGAGAGTTCTGGGCATAAATGAATAATCCACAATGCCTGAAAAATATATTTTCTTTCTTGACATTCACAGTCTTTTTGCTTGAACATCAGAATATCAATGTGACTACCTGTTTATATTGCAGTTTGAAACACCATCATATCCTGAATAAGATCCATATCAATAAGAAATGGAAAAGTTAAAACCAGAGGGATCATTTGATTTACAGCTTCCTTTTTATTTATTTGCTGAGGTTTTGGTGGGTTTTTTTGGTGCATTTGAGTCTGAACAATGCAGTAAACTCAGCTGAATGGACTGCTCCACTACTAATGTTAAAGCAAGTTCATATCCTACATTGTGCTATGATGTCATCTAAATCTGTGGTTTTACTAGGTATCAGGGAGCTAGGAAGGTTCATGATACAGCACTTCAAATATATTTGATTACACATTTGATTAATTTTTCTTTGGAAGTGAGTATATGAATGTGTTTATATACTTTCTGTAATCATGGTCTGAAAGACCACTCCTGAAAAGGAAATTTAGAGAAGGAGGCAAACACATCCGAAGAAAGAGAGCTTGATTCAGTGCTCATTAAAGCCAAGGGAAAGAATCCCAGCAGCTCAAGAGAGCTTTAGGTAAATTCCAAAGATTCCTGTTTCAACAGTTCTATTTGATTCAAACTATTTATGCTTCTTTCTTCTTTTTCTTTTTTTTTTTTTTTTCTCAGTGGAGTCAGTGCCATCGTGCCCATGGAATCAGAGTAAAAATTCTGTCTGTTTTTGTCATGCATGAAAGACTTCTCTAACATCTGAAAGGTTTTGATATTCACACAGCATAGTTCCCACAGTCAGAGGCAAAGCAGTGAATGCACTTCTGTGACATAAAGAGATGTTGCACCAGCGTCAATTAGTGAAACACTGCAGGAAATATCATAATCCTCGCTGAAAGCAGTTTCGTTACCTAAAGCAATAGCACTTTCAGGCAGGTGATATGGAGCTTTTTACATTTGAGAAATCTCTGAGCCCTACTTGTCTCTTCCCTGTGTTCTCTGTGCCACCACTCTGTGAATAACATATCTGCAATAGAAATGCAAAAAGTGTACTTAACTACTGAGAATTCAGCCTTCTCAAGTATTCCCCAGCTACTCTATGTGTCAGAGTATAATTTTTTTTTGTCTTTGGACCTTCACCATGTTGAAATATTTTACAATACTTACACAATCAAATACCATTGGTAAGAATAGCAGGACAACTGCTTGAAATTTTGTTCATCTGCGTAAAACCAGGGGTTTTTGATGCACCAATAAAACCATTGTCAGCAAACCTAACAGACTGTGCTTAATTTTTTATTTATATGGATGTATTTACAATGTGACACTCTTAAGTACTGCTGTTTACTCCTTCTGGAAGTAACATAAATTTCTTGTTCAATTTTTATAGCTGTCTTTTATCTCAAGTAAGGCTTCATGCAAATTTAGGGATCTAATCTTGGTATTGCTACCACAGCTATATGTAATAGTTCAACTGATTCTCCAGCACCTGAAAACCTGCATGTTTTAAAAAATAAATGAAAGTAAAGCCAGCTTGTAAACAGCTCAAATGAAAACATTTTCTCTGATATCTTACTCTGTTAGGAATCCAACCATCTGTGCCCATTTCCATCTCAGACTTTACTTCAATCAGCCCAAAGCCTTTCCCCGTGCACTCATCCCCATACTTGGAAGTGCCTTTTACTAGTGTCATTGGTCAGTTATAAAAGTTAGACTGTCCCAGTTTCAGTTAGCGTAACTCCACTGTGCCTGGATTCCTTCCAGGGTCAAAGGAAAAGCTCAAACTAAGGAAACATGAACAGAAACTTGAGGCACAAAGGCTTACAGTTACTACAGCTGGTGATCAAACTTGGACTTCATGATAGAAAAAACAGAGCAACCATTAATGTTTTTCATGTGAAATGAAACTTTCAATGAATTTTCAAATAAGAACAGATGTCTCCAATTTCCCTGCATTATCAGAAAGAAGAGTGCACAATTTAAGCTATTTATCTTATGTCCTCTACCCCTACCTGGTATTTTGAGGGGAGCTACTCCAAAGACTATTAGCAAAGGCCCCAGAGAAATTACACTTCAAACTACTGCCTGTGGAGCATGATCTTTGTCAGTGTGACTCACTGTCCTTCCTTAAAAGTCAAGATACATAACATATGTACTCATAAATATCAATGCATTAAATCCTTTTAATAGTTTTTAACAACATTCATCATCCCATTGGAGCATATAATTTTATTGCCACTTCCTGTCCTTCAGAGCTGATATGGACAGTATTGAGAAGTCACAGTGAAACCAAAGGGTGCAGACAAGCAGGAACTTTGTTCAGGCTGGAGCACAAATGTACAAAGTACTCCTTGAGAAGAGGTGGTGACCTTAGAGGGACATATTTTCCCTACAGTTGTGTAAGACCACAGTACACTACTTCATGAGTAGCCTTGGCTGACATCAGCAGGAATAGCAAATTGGCACTACAATAAAATTTAATTTTGGTAACACAGACTCCTTTAGAAAACCTACTTGAAAATACATAAAACAAAGAGCTCCCTGCATTATTGTTACTCCTATCTGAGGAAAATAAACTTTTTTAGGTCAGAGTTCTTGCAGTGAGGTTAGTGAAATATGTAATTTGGGGGAACAAAACCCAAACAGTTAATTTTTAGCAAAAAATATTAAGTTCTTCAACATACCAGTGGAATCTAACCATCCTTAGAGTAAATGTGCAAGAGCATCTGGGGGCAAGCACTGCCAGACAGTGCTCAGCTGGCTTTGTGCCACCTGTAGATGTTTCTTGTGAAGTAACTCAGGGAGCCACACAGTCCAGTTTCCTGGAGTCTTTGTCATTCAAAAAGTCTCTATAAGTTCCCCTTCTCATAAATAGGCATTATGTAAACAATGAAATTACATGAGAGAAGCAAAGGAAAATTTTTCAAGCTGCCTACACTGGAATAATTTAGAAGTACAGGGAGAAGGAACAGAATCATTCCACCCACGCTGCTGATCTTGTGTGTAAAAAGACCCTTTTGAACACCCAAGCATTCTTCTTAGCTAAAGTGAGAAAACTATTCAGCTGAGTAACAATTACAGATGCTTTAGGAGGTACTGAGACTAGGGTCCTTATTCCTGCACTGCCTCAACTGCTCTGACTGGTAATCAGTACAAAAACCAGCTGAATGGATATGGCTTACACTCAGCTTCAGCAAGAAAATAAAGATATGACTTTGGTGTCCATTAATTATTTATTACCTACTATCTGCACCTCTGAACCATTCCTGCTGCAGGAGCCACCATGCATTTATGGCAATTTATCAAACACATATGCTTTCAAATTCCCTGTAAAGCCATAAACAGGGATGCCATCTGCCAGCTAAGTTAGAGAAGACTTGATTTATCTGAACAGATTTTTCTATTTAAAAGTCCTAATGTACAAACTCTGGGTGAGATAGGCAAAGGCACTTTGATATATTAAACAAATGTAGAGAACAAAAACCCAGAAATTTGTTTGATGTCCAACCATGTGGCTAGTGCAATAAAGACAGATGGAAACATAAGCAAACACCTACTTTATAATAGCAATTCTGTTATTTCCAATTCTCAGTAGAGCTTCCCCAGTTTAACTTGCTTTGCAATTTGCAGTCATATGTGTGAATCCTTAACAGCCAAACACCTTTCTCAACTCTCCATGCAGAACCAGTTCACAAACTTTTCCTTTCTATCATTTGTTTTTTGCAGGCTTTGATCTTTCAGAAAATTACGAATACCTACTTTACCCACTGAAATCACTGGAGCTTTTATAGGAGTAAAAATACTTGCATTCTGAAAGCAAAATATGCCACATGAGTTTCCATATAGAGGTAGGATTTTTTCATTCTTGTTCGCTCTTACTTTCTTTCAAAGTGTATTTTTACTTCTAGGTCATGGATTGATGCTATTGAAAGTTTCTTAAGCCTGAAAAGTTCAAGCTCTCCAGAAATACAGGTTCAGATCAGAGGTCTGACCTGAGACCAGCTGATGTAAATCAAAATATGTCTACTGAACTTTGAATTAGGTGATACATGGTGCATTTGTGCTTCAGTTCTCACTTGAAACACCTTCTGGCTCAGGTGGGAAAAGTTCCTATACTTGTTTTCCTAAGATCTAAATTCTTTCTCTTCTGTTAAGAATTACAGCCTGATTTTAACTAGATAACTGAATTGCAGCAGGAGGAACTTTTATTTTGCTCTGTGTAGATTCCCTTCTGGGGACAAGTAAATGAAATTAAACAGAATCTACAGTGCAGCCTATTTTAAAATACTGATGAGTCTCTCCCATTTGTTAGGGGTCTGTGTGCATGAAACAGAAACATCCAGGCAGCAAATAGTCCATACTAGCTAATTGATCCTGTTGGGAAGAAGACACTTATCCAGGCACAATTCGACTCCAGGTCAGGTGAGAGTGCACAGTAAGCTGCTCTACTTTGCAGAATAATTATATGTAAAATAACAAACTTGTGACGTAACTGCACAGACAAAAATCCAGAAACGCAAACACAAGAGGTAAAAAAGATTGTATTCACTGTACTAAGTCGTCAGTGAACCACTTTTATACTCTTTATTGCCTTTCCCTCACTTTCTGAGGCATACTGACAGTGGAAGAATTCTATGGACCCTCCTGAAAATGTCCCACCACAATTCATAATAGTCCATTGCAATTGTTAGGTGCCATGTATTTCAGCATTGCAAAGCTCTGAAGAAGCGGTTTAATAGAGTAATGAGGTTAAAAGATTGCATTCTTTATTAAAATAATTAAGTAACTAAAGAAGAATTGTCAACAATTACACAAAAAGATAAGGAATTCAGACTACAAAATAAGGAAGGAATAAAACATAAGTTTTCATTCAAAGCTTTGCAGAATATTCATGATCTAAAAAAAATATCTCATCAATCTGAGGGAAGAAGATTCCTTGAAGATCTCTCTGAGTCACAGAATTGGGGAGGGTGCTCAATAAAGTATCACATTCTTTTTGCTTGCTCGCCTACTCTTCACCTTGTGAGCACCCTCGGAGGTTTGTCAGAGACTAAATACTGAAGTAAGTGGGTCTGCAATGTAACTCCATACAGCTTCTCCTATGTTCTCCCAATGTTCTGCTTATGTGGGCACAAGACAAGATGTATTTACAAGACGTGCACCTGTTAGGCTGTGGGAGTAATATGAAATTATTCCCTGGGCTAGAATCTGTAGATTGGGAACTTTTAAAAATTTGAATTATCAACTCAAAATATGTAGCTTTCGTTAACAGCTGCCACCATTATAGTGACACAAAAAATTCACAGTTCAGTAGAGTCTTACCTAATTTTAATCAAAGTTTTTTTCATCAGTAAACTTCTCGCATACTAATTTTCAGATGTTATTCTGTGAAAAACAAGTCATTTTCAGCTGCCTTCCAGATAATTAGTTGAAGTACCAGGATCTGTGCTTTCTCTGTATGCCCCTCAATGTCTGTGTAATGCCCAGGTCTGCTAATATCTGTGCCCAGAGGAGGAGCCTCCAAAAGGATCTGTTACTAAGACTCCTCTGCATGAGATCAAATTGGGTCCCCATCAGGCCAAGCATCCTGTGCACAATCCACATATGCTAGATCCAGTCAAAGACTCTTCAGCATTTCCTGAAATACAGTATTAAAGAAGCCACAACCCCTAAGATGTGTTCATATCCTTTCAAAACACTGCTTGTCATCCCCTGTAGGACTTTACCCATGCCATGGCAACATGCAAGAATTATTTAATATCAGATACCATTTAATTCATAAGGGAATTGAATGGGCAGATCTTCAAATACAAGAGAGAAAGTGTACAGGGGAGGCACTAAATTTAGGTGAGATTTTTTCATGTGGCTGAATAACAAGCAATATCTTAAATTTCAGGTAAAAAGTCTTTTTAGGAAGATAGAAAGAGGATTAATATGAAAGTTCTGAACTACTTTTCCAAAGAGTGTGTTATTCATAATTTGTAAGGTTATATTCCATGAATTCTTTAAGCCGTTTGAATCAATCTGAATGTAAAGATTTTTTATTATTATTATCTGCATACAAAGCTTCTAAAATAATTTAAAATTAAAGTTACTGAGATAAAATTAGAGCTTTATGTTGTATTAAACATGGTTTTATAACAGTAAAATATGTCTCAAGCTTGTCACATTAGATATACAGCTTTTTATCTGAAAGGACAGATTTAGAAAACTAGACTTAACCATTTTAGATAGCTCATTTTTTACTATTATGTGTAGTTCAAATACAGTACTTTATAACTATGGGAACACATAATAAGAAACGGCAAGATAAACATTTCTTTCTATCATTGTATTGCCTCAGAATTATAATGGTCTAGTCCTGTTTATCAAGTAGAGACACTATGCAGATGAAATATAAAAAGCTAGCTATGAACATAAAAGCATTCAGGATTAACCATGAAAGTACAAAACACTGTCCCAAAATATTTTTGACAGAATCCCAAATTATCAATGCAGGCCTAAAAGTTCCCTTCAAAGTACATTTTTATTGTATAGTAAAAGCCAATTTTATTTAAAAATTCTCACAGATATACAATGAAATATCCTGAAATAAAATGCATAGTGTTTTAATCCTGAAATAAAATGCATAGTAATGCTGTACTTCTGCCAAATTACACTGTGCTCTATTCTGTGTTGAACATTGATGCAAAATTGCTCCAACAAAGACAAATTTCTGGGATTTTCTTCCAAGTCAAATCCATCAAGCACAATAACTGCCCAAGGGTTTTTTATGAAAGCTGCTGCTAGCAGACTGCAGAGAACCCAACATGTAGCCATCCAAAATACTGTGTTCAGCAGCTCCACACACTGGATTTATTCCTATGTTATTCAGATATAGCTAAGAAATTTTTAGACTGTGGAACTGTTCTAGTTTTCCAAAGCTTGCTGTTGGAGAAAGGCTTTTTTATGCTTTATGTAGACCCGTATGAGCATGATTTAAAGTCCAGAGATTTCCACATGGTTTTTTCCTTGAAACTGGGGAAGCTGGATCTGCCCTTATTATCTGGAGAATTTTTAAATGATTTTTCAATAGACCTGTGGCTTTAGAGCTTCCCACCATCTTGATCAGAGCTTGCCCCTAAACTCTTCTCACACCAGTTTTCACCCTTCTGTCATGATGAATGAAGCAGAATAGTCCTGTTTCTTCACCTGTTTCTTCTGCATCCAGAAGTCCTCTCTTTATAAAGGATTAGGGTTTTCCTTCATAGAAAATATTTCCCACATGAAATCCTACCTATTTATAAATTCTAAATGTTATAGGGACCATTGTTGCAAGAGAACAGATAAGGGTGGGGTTGATGCCTGAGGGCTTTACAGTCTCACAAGATCTTGAAGTCTTTCATGTTTACCACAAAACTTCTCTGCAACAGTCCTTGATGATTTACAAATGAAATAGAGATCAAAAGAGATATACAAGCACATCTGATACTCAGAGTAGAGTGGGAAGAAAAGAAAAAATACCAGAGGTAATGCTGAGGGAGATTTTGACTGCCATCGGGTTGAGATTGAGCTGGAGCTTTGTGTCGAGGAATGAGATTGTCCTGGGGATGGTGGTGCCAGGAATGAGCTAGAGCCCAGTAAGCTGAAGAATCCAAAAAAGATGGCTCATGTACTTCAGAGGAGGAGAAATGTATTTTGCATACCTGCACATCAGGCAGAGGCTGCTCCCTCTAGGTATCCTTTGAGCAGCAGGGCATCACAAAAGAGGTGAGAAAGGACAGCAGTGTCATACCTACAGTCGCCAGGCAACTGCTGCTCATCAGAGAGCACAGAGAACAGGAGTTGCCCTCCCCACATCCCTGTGAGGATTCAGCTCCATAGTTCACTGGTGCAAACCAGTTCTTTAGAAGTGCAGTATCTGGGAGATAATGTTTCCTTGCATGATCCAAACCTGTCTGGCTTGTGCTTCCTCATGTTTGCAATACAGCATAAGTTTTGTGCAAAAGGAATACATACATGTTATAAAGGGCATATTGAACCCTTTACATTGTGTACATGTTTATATATATATAAAACAAAGGTTGTTAAACAAACGTATAAAAATTATTGGACAGGCTCTTTTTTGTCAGTGTGCAAATGAGGAGCAAGCCCACGGACTCAATAAAGTCACAATAGCCTAAGGAGGAACATTCCTACAAATATATAATTTCTTTTTTATGAAATCAGAATGTCCTGTGCTTTAATTTAAAAGGTAGTCTATTTTTACTGTAGGCAGTACAATAGAAACTGTAGTGCTATCCTTTGAGGTGTTGTGAGACATGAAATCATGTTATCCATATGGATGTTCATCATTCATCAAACATTAATAACTTCTTTTTGACGCCTGAAAGAAATATAAAAATACAGAATACTGCCTTTTAAAATTTTGAATATTTCTCTTTTTCAGTGATGCTTCACAATCTGTGGAGAGTCCATTGCATATGAGAACTGCTATGTGAGCTCTAAAAAAGTTATCTGTGGAAAGGATTTACACTAATTAATTAATGGTTAGAAAACTGGATCTAAACAAACAGTGAGTGTGTTTCCTTTTCAAAAATGGGCATACTACCAGATGTCAAAGCTGGAGAAATACAGGGTTTATTTTATAGCAGCCTATTCTTTGATTAAAAATGGGACTTGATTGATAACAAGGAAATTCACAAGTTGGCTTAACAGGACTTCTGTGACTTCTTAAGTCCTTTGCTGTACTGCCATCAGGAGTCTGTGACATTGATTTAGCAATGCTATCAAAGCACTGACCCGTCCTCAACAGATCCTACTGTTCTCATTTTCTCCAGGCTATTTTAAGCAGCAGCTGACATTGTTCCTCCTGCCTTTCATCTGTTTATCAGTCACGTTCAGGCATCAGTCAGAATTTCCCACATCAGCTTTCTACTTGGCTCTCACCTCTGCCTTCTCTTCACGCTGTCCTGTCAGGATTTGTCAATTTCTGCTTTTCAACACTGGACTGTAGCTGGCATTAATGCAGCTTCAGCACAGAAACAATATACCTCAAAATGGTAGGAAAAACTGGATGTTTGAAAATTGAAGTATGATCCTTACTATTGTTGAGGGAAAGTGATTTTTTTTTTTAGGTATTGAATTTGCAAGTGCAATGTATCATTTGTCTGTTAACGTGGTACCAGTTTGAGAAGGGCGTAAGGAGGACTGAGAAGCAGAACTGCAGGTCAATTGCGATATAATTAATTACAATTATGCAACTTAGATTTCAGGCTAGTGATCATTCAATTATACTTGCAGGAGATGGAGAACAAATTGACTTTGTCACAAACAGTTCAGCAGAAAGGTCGTTGTGTCTTTTTTTCTGTTATCTAAAGAAACTGCTGAGAAACCATCTATACAGAAAATTTGGCAATAGTTTGAAGATGCTTTTAAAACTGATAAGATGTCAATACTTTCCGCTTTTAAAGAGAAAACCATAGTATGTAGAGCCTTTGTTATGCAAAATCAAAGGGCAAACTAGGGTTTCTAGTCTTTCCATGAGCTGCTTTGGAAAATTCATAGCTATAGCCTTAAATATCATAAACAAAGGAGCCTCTGAAAAATAATGTGTTCAGTTTGACATCAACTATTCACAGAGGAATGGCTTATTATTCCAGCTTCATATTCTGGCAAATACCCAGCATCAAGAGAGACAATTTCTTCTGACTTTGGAAGAACTTAAGAGATTGCAATGTACTCCTAAGGTAGCCTAAGCATTATTCATTAAACTGCTATTCAATGATGTAAAACTTAAACTTTTTAATTTCCCCCTGAATTGTACGCCGTATTATTTTTTAGCAATTAAAGAAGCTATGGAGATCACGCATTATTCCTTTGGAGCATATATGGCATAACACTGTTTTTACTGATGAAATTCATGCAAGGATGCTTAAATCAGGAGATGAATTTGTAAGTTATAAAATTTATTTTAAATTTTTAAAATATCTTTTTTTTCCATGTGATACCTGACTATAAACACATCAAATATTGTGCCAGTTTTTGTGGAAACATTGAATTGCTCAGTAATTACCAGCTGTTGAACAGAAATATTAAAATATTTATTTAAGAAATTATTAGTAAACTTTAAATTACCTGTATCTGTAGATGAAAGATTTTTTAAAAATTATAAATTTATACCAGAAAAATTTCCCACAGTAGGAATTATGTATTAATGGAAAGGAAAAACACAAAGTCCCACAAGGAGGAGATAGATACTTGCTGATGATCAGCCACTGAATGTCATTATGCTGCCAATGGAAATACACAGTTCAGTCCTTGGACAAGGAAATGTGAGCTCTGTGCTTTGAATCTAGATCTCCTGATCACATTCACTGGTCTTTGTTTAGCTGGATAATTTGTGTTGCTTTGCTCGTGTTCAGTATGCTTATTTCCAGATAATAGGCATCAGGTTCATGCAAGTTTGCAAAACTTGAGACATTCTTAGGTCCAGAAAGACTCACAGTTATTAAATGGCAGTCACGTAGAGAAAAACCATCAGCAGCAAGACTTGAGTTTTGGGGAAAAGACCCTGGCTATAATCAATATGCTTCTTCCTCAAGGCAAAAAACCAGCTCACTTCAAGGATTACAATTTTAAATAACTGAATTAGTTTAAATTAAATTGAAACCCTTTTTATACTTATCAGAAGCATTTATACTCAGACTGAAAAAACTGCAGTTCCCAGGCTCAGCTCGGATTTGAGTTTCTGTGACATTCACCAGCTTGCACAGGAAGTTGCTGAATGGCCATGTAAAGCTGAGCACCCACTGCTGAAGCTAGCATTGGACCCTGGCAAGCACTTATAGGTCATTCTTTTACCTGAGGCTGGTGCCACACACTGCAGGAAGACACATGGTAGTTGTCCATGAAATCTACTTTTCTATAATCAACAATCTGATCTAGAAAATAAAGTAGGGGTAAAAATCACATCTGTTCAAGAACAAAGTTTTGTCACTTATGCTATTCAAAGTGTCTCACGTGCAAATAGTCCTCATCTTCTAGCAAACACTCTTAAGAGTAAACATTTCTCAACAAGATTGCTTTTCAAATTGGGGGGAAAACAAGAGAAGAGAATGACAGAGAGAAAATAAGGGTTTGATTTGCTTTGCTTTTAAACAACTCAATATCAGAAAGAACCAGAACATTGCAGGAGTAGCAGAATAAATGTGGGACCTGGCAAAAATTGAGAGAACCTAATGCCTCTCACAAGGTTCACATGCATCTTTTTTTTCTTTTAGAGAAGTGTATATGAGTCCCACTTGGGATCAGCCCTGTACTGACCAAGAAGCATACTAAGAAAAGCACAAAGCAAGAAGGAAATCCTATCCCAAATCCAGTTCAAATTAATTTGAAACAAAAAGCTTTTTGTGCTTTCTATGGCTTCTCAATCTTTGACCTCACATTATTTATCAAAGAGAAAAATAACTTAAAGTTCAAAAGTGTGAAACTGGAAATATCTTCAGTTTGAAACTAATGTGGTTTGGGCTTCTACAAACAATTTTTTTAATACTTATTCCTAGCAGCTGTGGTATGTTTGTTTTTTGTTTTTTTTTTTCTTTTCAAAGAAGCAATACTTCTATAGCTACCAAGGAGGAATACAATCTGTGCCATACCAACATAGTAACATTGGTTTGGGCAATACGATTGAGATACTTTTTAAGATTGAGTCTGTATTTAAAATTGGGCTTCTGTACAATTTTGGTACAATACTTTTTACTAAAATGTCAATAGTTTTGTAATCTTGTCATCTTGTATATAAAATGGTGCTGTTTTACATACACTGCTCTGTCAGTTCTTTTCAAGCACACTTAAAAAAACAGAAAAAAAATCAGTATTTTAACTAGTACTCTGAAAGGCATATGAAAGACCACAAAATAAGTGTTAAGGTATAAAAACAGCAAAAAAAAATTAAAAAGCACCCCTCCTCCCACTGCTGATCGAAATAATAGTCATGATGCTAATTTTGACTTATTTCAGTTAATCAAGAACATAATATAAAGGGTAAATGTGAAAGATTGAAGCATAAAACACTCTATCCATCAAGTAGCAGGGCTGGAATGAGATGATCCATAAGGTCCCTTCCAGCCCAAAACATTGTATGATTTTATGATTCTATCAAGTTGCCCACACAAGTAATAGAATCAGTGCAAGGTGCTGTTATTTCTCTCTCTTTGCATCTGTGCCAAAACTCACCCATGAGGATGCATTGCACCAAGACCCTAATGCCAGGTTATGATGCCATACTGCCCTCACACTGGGAGAGCTATGGAACCAGCCACCACCTGAGACCACTAGAAAATCAACCAGCCATTCAGGGCCCCATCACTGAGTCAGTTCGTTGTGTACAGCTCAAATATGGGCTGTTGTGGGCACTTGATGTGGGACCTAGTGTGTTAAACTAATGTCAGGGCTTCTCTGATCTTTGATGGCTTTATTTTCTCCTTGGGATTATAGGCACCAAGCCTGGATAGACCTGTGGCTGCCCTGGGATGCAGTGTGGAGATGGAGTTATGTGCAGGCTGTGCTGTCTTGACAAGGTACTGCACACTTGCTTTTATGAATGTGGAAAGGTTTAAATAAAAAACTCAAACCAGAAGTGCTTTCTTTTGCGCTTTCTGTGGTGGCTAAAGAGAGCTAAACTGATTACAGTGCCAGGAAGCTTATACTGAGCAATTTCTATAGCAACAGGATGACACAGGCTGGCTCATCAGTTGCATTGTTACCCCATGAAAGCATATATTGGAATAATTAACAAGTCTGAGGAAAAAAATGGTTGGTCTCTAGTAATATCCTGTGTTTACTAAGAAAATATTGCTTTTGGCTGGGGTGCTTTTATTTCCTCCCTCCATCTACAGTTAAAATAAAAACTAAACGGTAATTAAATTCTGAAGAGCCACACTCATGGGTCTCCCCATGGTCTCCACACTTGTGCTTGTTTGTTTGACTGATAGATGGATGCAATTATACCTATTTACACAAGCTGAGCTGTATATTCAAAAGGAGGGAGTAATGGATTAACTTGCTGCAAGTGACTGGAAAATGTGGGGCAAGGGACAGCAGAAGAATTTTTTTACCTGAACTGGACTTTGACCTGCTGATTTTGTGTGGACAAACCATGGTCCCTGTTCTGCTTCTTATATTGACTCAGAGCAATGAGGAGCATCAGGACACTCTGAGTCAGCCTGAAGCTGCTAGAATGCAGGAGTCAGGCTGGGGCCCAGGTCTGAGCACCAAAGGGGTTGTCTGTGGCTTTCAGCAGACTCTGCAGAAACTACAGAGGGGATGAGGCTGGTCATGTCAGTAACATAACCTATAGGGACAGGCACAGTGATTGTGATCATTGCAATAGAACATGAAATGATACCAGTAAAAATGAATTAGGCATCTATTTCAGAAATTACTACAGTAAGTTGAAACAGCTGTTCAACTCAATTTTCTCCTATCTTTAGTAATGAGTATGAAATGTGGCTTCCCAGGTGCTTCTGTGAAACCATCTAGCTGTGTAAACATAGCCTTTAACCCCTATTTTAGACTAGATTAGGTTTCTGGGTTAGGTGTCTGAACTCTAGTAGACCAATTATAAATAAAAAGTCTCCCTAATGCATATTCCCAAATAGACTGCACTGATAACTCTTAGACAACTAAAAACAATCAGGATAAATTTTAATCACAGCAGAGAGGCTTCAGAGGGCTTTTTTAAAATTTTTTTAAGAAATAAAATTAATCTGCTTAGAAAGAAAAGCTATTTTATCCAAGAAAGGAACCAAGGGCTTTCTCCCAGAATATTGTGCCAGGGTCGCTGACATAGGCTAAAGAGACAGCTCACCTTGGTTGAGCCTGACTTTTTAATCTAAAGGAAACATCCATTGAGAAAAGAAAACTAATTTCACTTACACTGAATTGCTGTCAAGGGCAAAAACTTATCCCATGTCCATCTCTGCTGCCCATATATTTCCTTCCTATCCCAATACAGTTTCCTGTCTAAACCCAATGTTATTACACAATCAAACAGACCATCTCCCCAGCTTTCTATCCTTGCCATATCATCCCAATTTCTTTCCTGAGACACATGCCATCTTCAGCCTGCTTATACAGCCAGCATTTCCTGCTTTATGGTCCAAATTTCTCTCCTTTACAGCTATCATTTCTTTTTTTCTCAGCTTACTCTTTACCTCAAGAAAGCTTCAGAGCATCTCTTCCCAACTAGGGCCAGCCAGAGAGATAAACTTTCTATAGAAGCAAAAAGAAAAAGAGGAATTTAAAAAAAAAATAAATAAATAAATACAAACAAACAAAACTTACCTAAATGAAATCTTGTTTCCAATTTAAAAATATACCTGCACTGGTAAGAACAAGGCATAAGAAATGTTTACCTTTAAACACAGGTTTCTCACGTGTTCAGCCACTGTGTGTGGTGAGAACAAGTACAGTTTGATCACTGTCTTTAGTTTCTGAAGTTAGCTCCTCTCATCAGGAGAAAAACTTCAAAGACTCAAACCAAGTTTTGTTAAACCTCTGCTTTGAGCATAGTGTGATTCTGTAAAGATTATGTCCTGACCATATATTTATGAAAATGGCAAAACCACATTAGTGCAAACAGTTATTTATTCCAAATTCAAGCTACTGCTCCAAAGTCAATAGCAATTACTAATGGAAAAGGACAGGTGGGGTTCGGATTGGTTTGGATTATTAGTTCCAGAGATTTTTGTTGCCTTTTTACAATTAAAAAATAATAAAAAGAGTAAACTTCTAAGAGATGTGCAGAATATTTTAGTATTGTTTAAAGTATGTGATACTCTGGGGACAGGCTTTTTGAGAAATTAGTTCCCTGGATCTAGACTATCCAGGAATCAAAGGTCATTATCATTATCATCTATTAGTAGTTATGACAACTTATCTGGAACAGTTATTAGTTTTGTATAAAATAAAAAAATTGGACACCTCACAAAATGATGCTATCCCACAGCAGATGGCTATATATTTGCACTAAAAATGTTTGAATAACATAAAAACAGATTTTACAGCAAGCATAGAATTTATAGCAAAATAAAGAATGAATTAGTTGTATTCACACACTTTCTGTCCAAATTCTTATTGTTTTGTAAAAAAAGCATAAAAAAAAAACAACTGGTGCAATATTGCCCTCTAAAATATGAACTGTTTCTAAACAGTGAACCAAGGAAACAAACAACAATACTGTCAATTTGTTGTATAAAGCCACACATATAGTCCAGGGAAATGTGTACTTTGCAGGATAGCAGAAAATTCCACATGACTGAAACACAGAAAGAATGTTCAAAGTGGATCTTAAAAATGAAAAAAGCTCTTTAAAGACATTGAGAACTTTATTATTGACTGTTATGGCCAGGCTAGAGCTCCCAGTAAGTCTCAGTAGCCCAGAACTTGCTAACTTTGAAGCATCTTGATTAATGACTGTTTCAATGATGCAGGCTCTATTATTGCCATTTCCTGATTAGCTGAGCAAACAAGCTCTGTTAGCAGACATATATAGGTATATTGGCAAGGGTTGCTAGATAAACTCATTGAAAGTATTGCAAAAGTACTCATTGAAAATCCCAGTTTGAAAGGAGTCAAGCAGATTCATTTGTTTTCTCACTGTCTATTGGAAGTGAGCATAAACAGCAAGCAAATAAAACCAGATGGAACTCATTTTTTATTACATTCAATCGTACAAAATTCAATAGCATAAAATGCAGAGTTGTGCTACTGAGAACCAATAATATAAAATTCTGCTATAAACTCAACTGAGAATCCCTCAAATAGAAAAAGAGAAAGACCTTTGGTAACACAATTAATCACAGGGGATGACTCTGAGTCAACAGGATATTGCCATCATGTGAAAGGTATATGATCCAAATATGCCTCTGATGAGGAATTTCTAGTAGAGAAAGAATATCTCCATTCTATACAGTACCAATGAGCTTTCATACAAAATATGTTAAGCTACAGACAATTCTGGCCTCACATGAAAGATTAAGGGAAGCTTGAATAAGTGTTGAGAAGCTCTAGTGGGCTGATGAGTAGATGGGGAGCCTGTCTTGTAGGAGCTGGGGAAAAAAAATTGCTAATGTAATGTAGTCTGGTTAGAGCTGGGATAGGACACAACAGCTTCCATCAAAGTGCTAGGGATTACGTAAAGAGAACTAAAAAGGAGTTTTAATGGTACAGGAACAGATTAGTGTTAAACAAGAATGCAGATAAATTGGAAACCTGAATTATTAAAAAATCCCACCATTTGAGCAGCAAGGCTTTTGTAGTGTTCATTTCCATAATGGTTACAGAAGACCAACCACTTCTAAAATGTATCATTATAAGTTTTTAAAAGTAATTATAAAATTATGTGTCTTTAATGGACTTCTTTAGAACTTGCTGGATTACCACATATTTACCAATAATTTACTTTAAAAAACATTACTGGATATTCTTCACAATTATTCTTCATTGCCTCTCTTTTCAATGTATTTATACTTCTGTGGCACACTTAATTTCCACTGTGGATCCATATCATATATTTGGAACACTCAGTAAGATTTTCTCAATTCAAGCAGAACAATGGTAGGAGGATGCTCATGCCCTTCCACCTCTTTAATGTGGGAAATTCAAGTCATTTGCTTCCATATTAAAATTTTAGTTGAAAAGGGTTGAGCCAGTTCCATCCACTGAAGGAGTCATTGATAATTCTGTCTTACAGCAAGAAGAACAGCATTAAGGAACAGCAAAGTTAAATTAATTCTAAGACACATACACATAAACATCTGTATTTCTAATGGCCATAATAAATCTTAACTCTCAGGAGGAAAAAAAACCACAGGTTTTTTCTGTCTTGATAATTGGATCAATTTTTCACTTATGGTTTGTCAATCGCTTGACATTTTATTGCATGAACAACAGACCTCAAAAGTATTTTAATTAGCACAGTAAGGCTCTAATCTAACCCTAATCTTCTAATTGCAGTTCTAAACCATGTCTGAACATCTATTTACTAAACAGAAGTTAATTAAAAATATAGATCTATACCATACACATAGCATAAAACTGAAAGCTGAAAGGGTATGCCATCTGCAGAAAAACAGAACCAAAGTGACAACTAAGAGTCTTAATGGGCTCATGAACTCCTTTCTCTCCCTATACTACTTTAACTGCTTTGATTGTAATCAAAGCACAGTCAAAAGGAGATGCATTGGTTTAAATTTCATTATGTATGGATTTTTAAAGGAAACTAGCTTCTAAAAAAAACCCAGGATGAAATAGTGTACAGTTTAAGTTGCATTTTTTTCCAGTTATTCTTCTCAATCATATATTTGCTTCTAATGGTACTATTTGTAGAGTTCTGCAGAACCAGAGCAGTTAAGTGACCCACGTTCAATCAAACAAAGAACAGAACTTCGAAGTGATCAATTCAGAGTCCAATCTTCCAGTGGTTTCACCGGCTGTGCCAGTGAATCCCATAGGCAACAACCCATCTATGGAACAGCAATCCACTGCGAGGAGAGGTGCAACTTCTGCAAGACAGGTTTGTAGGGACAGAATTACAACCTTGAAATGACAAGAAAATCTGAACCTGGGTTCGTCAAGAAACCAAAGCTTGGGTTTTTTGGTTACTTTTTCTTCTATTGATCTGTAACACTCCTGACATTTATTATTTTTGTACATGTTGACCACTCCCAAACAAGAGATAGGCATCTCAAAAGATTTGGCCACATAAAATGTATGACTCCAGGGACCTACAGGAGTTTGGAAAAACACATATATGTCCAAAATTGGGCTGGTACTTGCAGGTGTCTTTATTTAAACAGAAATATTCAGGCACATATCAGAACAGTTCTCCAAAGGAAAAGCAGGAATCATTAGTTCAGCTCAAGCGCTCATAAAATCATTGCCTCAGCCTTCATAGTATTAAATCATGTTCTTATAGTAGGAGAATTCCTGCTCCTAATCCTCAATTCCTTGTCAACAGCTGTATTAACACTCTACAGATATCTGGTTCCTGTAGTGTTCATGACTTGTAAAGTGGTAAGAATGAAAATGGTCCAAGAGTAAACATGCTTGAGAGTTGTGGATCAAAAAGCAGCCTGTAGGGAGCAAAGAGTCAGGGTACTGGAACATTCAATCCATCTTAATGGATTTACGAGGCACTTCAAGCTACTTGAAAATAATTCACACATCATGGCCTATGTGAAAGGAAGGTAATTCCTAAGAAGCAAAAAGTTTTGAACGTCACTTTCATGCTCTTAGAAGTTCAAACACAAGCTGGATTACTTACTGATTAAATCCTAAATTTTCTCCCTGGCATAAAATACTGTAAAAAAGTATATAAGTAAAAGAAAATCTTTATGAAGAGTAAAAAGGTATATGAAGAGAAGAGAGACACTTCATTTTTATGTTAGTTCAGCTATTATCAAACACTCAGGAATCCATGCTCATCCACACATAGTGACAAGCCAAACTACATTAATTTTATTGTCTGTAAACCAATCTTTTATTCTCATTGGTCTGAACTTGAAGGTAGACTACTATCCTACTAGAAATCTGCGTAAGAAGGTAATTTCTAGAAGAAATGGTTCAAAACATCAGTGAGCATCACCACAGATGGTCCAGAAATGGGAAAGAGACAGGAGATGGCTAGGATCAAGTTCACTACAGTTTCTAGCATTAAGTTGCTTAAAGTAACATGAAAGTTTGATAACCAGCTGATATTGGGTGAAGGGATTGGAAAGTTGTTGCTGTGACCACATCACTTTCATTCCACCACACAGAATTTGAATTTGCTTCATCTAAAGACCTGGACCTTCTGATACTAAAATAAGCAGTCTATTTTATCACACAACTGAAAAAAAACTGAGGCAAGACTTGCAGAGGTTAACAACTGCAAATACTAGAGATGTTCTTACAGAAAAAATTATGTTGAAGTAAAATAAGTCAGATTTGTTTCATTTTGAATTCATACATTAAAAACTGGCTTTTGACAGACTAGCTCTTTTTAAAGAAAACCTGAAAAGTGAATGAGTTTTAAGGCAGATCAGTAGGTAATTATGCTAGTAAATCATATGACTACATTTGAGGTACTGCTTCTGAGCCACTGGAGTGTAATTAAAAAACCTGTTACAGACCATTTTGTATGAAGAACTACCTGTGGTTTTATGATTAGACTGGAAAAGCATATAAATATATTGATAAGGTAGCAAAACAGAAGATTAAAGTTGTCTACCCCTAATCTTTTTTTTCTTTCATAAATTAGTTGCTATTTCTTCGTGTTGCCCCAAATTTAGTAAAGTGTTCATTTCTCAGTGGAAAAATAAAAAAGATAAGTGGAAAGAAATTAAAATCAGTGGAGTTAAACATATGTTGTCAGGAAGAATTTTCTAGACTTTTCATGCACTGGAATAAGAGTCTGCATTCAGACAACTGTCATGAAGCAATCCCAAATAGTTTCCATAACAAGTAGGAGCTTTATTTCCAACATAACTGACGTGCAATCCAGGCCTCAACTTTCAAAAAAGAGAGGTTTTAATAGAATAATTTTGCTGTATTTCTGTAAATGTTATTTAGCCCTATGAGATGCACACTCTACAATACCCTTCCTTCCCCATAGCTCAGGAGCAAGTCCCTGCCCTGATATGCCTGAGCCATCTAAACTTAGCTCATACTGCTAAAGGAAACAGCTAAGTGATGAGAAAGAGCTGTGCAATAGTCTGTGAAGCAGAGAAATGAACACTAAAAACGGTAAAAATAAGATAATTGTCCCAGTCTACTCTGCATTGGTGCAACCTTACCTTGAATATTGTGGGCAGTTTTGGTTACCACAATATAAGAAAGATATCAAAGTATTAGAGAGTGTCCAAAGGAGGGCAATAAAAATGTTGAAGGGCCTGGAGTGGAAGCCACATGAGAAGCATCTGAAGTCATTTGGTCTGTTAAGCCTGAAGAAGAGAAGACTGAGGAGAGACACCTCAGTGAGGTCTTCAACATCCTCACAAGAGGAAGAGGCAGAGCTGACACTGATCTCTTCTCTGTTGTGCCCAGTGACACGACCCGAAAGAATGGCCTAAAGTTGTGTCAGGGGAGGTTCAGGTTGGATATTAGAGGAAGGTTTTCCACCCAGAGTGTGGTTGAGCACTGGAACAGGCTCCCCAGGACAGTGGTCACAGCACCAAGCCTGACTTCTAGGAGAGCTCAGACAATGCCCTTGGGCACGTGGTGTGACTCTTGGGAATGATGCTCTGCAGGACCAGGTGTTGGACGCGATGATACTTGTGAGTCCTTTCCAACTCAGCTTATCCTGTGGTTCTGTGAAAATTATGGAGGTTGGGTTGTTCAAGTGCTGACTATTATTAGCCCAAATTTTCAGTTAAAGAGCACCAAAAAGGCAAAGTATAAAATTGTAAAGGAAAATACATTTACTTGGGAGATGATGACAGCTTAGGAGCATTGAAGACCAGCTCAAGGAGGCAAGGGGGTCTCAACCTTCCTCTCCTGATAGATGACTGCCTTGCAGTAAAACTCTGATAATCATAATAATATATTTTGCTGCTTGCTAATCCCAGTTCCCAATTGTGCATTTTAGCTAATAATCATTGTTTTTAAGCAGTATCTATCCTGCTTGCACAGTCTCTTTACACATGGATAAAGATGCCTGAATAAAGTAACTTGGAGATACAGCCATTATATTACCTAAGACCACCCTATCATTAAAGAAAGGACTCTTTAGATTATGCTTACTGTCATTTAGATATTCTTACATCTTAGACAATTAATGAACATACAATGCCAAGAATTTTTACCTGATTTATGCTGGTTATCAGGTAAGCAGGCTCAAAATCTGTATTTCTAAGGAAAGAAATAAATTACCATGTTTAACCATATATTACTCAGAGGAATTGCCCACATGTAACCACTTCTTGAACCATGGAACATTATTTCACACAGTTCAGTGCACAAAACACAACTGCATTAGCTTACCTCTGCCTGGAGTTAAAAACCCTTAAGTAAACATTTGCCTATTAAACAGCTGTTGCATCATATATTTATTCTTTAAGGTTAGGGCTATATAGAGGGAACCTAAACTGTGGGCCAGAAAAAGGTACATTTATAAAGGGTATAGACAGATTTCTACAGCTTCCAGTTAATTCCAGCTTCTAGCACAGAACAGCATTACAGTGTGGTTCTCTTCATCCTTACTCAATTTTCTCAGCTTACTGTGCATTTGTTTTGTTCACAGTGTGATAGTGTGAAGTAAATTTTAGCTGTGATCCAAGTTTGAAAACATGAGTTTGCATAAAGACTTGTTGAAATTATTTCCCCAAACATTAATGTCAGTAACAATCACCTGCTCTACTCTAATGCTTCTGCTAACAACAATAATGACTTCTAGGTGAAAGAGAAGAAAAATTCTATCTAGGCAATGTATTCCATTTGGGTCTTTTGCCTTTTCTATTCCAGCATTGGCCTTGAGTACTGTTCTGGTCTAATTTAGGGGCAGAAGTAGAGGATAAGAGAAGAGAAAGTTAATCAAATTGAGTTAAACAGGCTATCAAAATTAAGTTAGTCGTGATGGTGACCAAAGAATACCTGATCACTCCCAACTCACTTCTAATTAAAAAATAGATACATAAAACCATGCAGTATTGCTGGGGGAAGGTATCACATGGATGTTTCACAGCTAAATTGATTTGCCAACAGCATTCAACAGAGTACTTCCCTGATTGATTTGAGAAGGATGCTACAGGGTTTATGTATGTTGCACCATTGTGCCTTTGCTGTAGAAGTGGAGAAAAAGGCACTTAAGATTTGTATTGTTGGCAGAGTTTCTCACAAAGAAAAGTTTTCTCTCTTCCCTATCTTTTTCTGTTGGTTTGGGGAGGATGATTTTTTCCTTTTTTTTTTTTTTTTTTCTTCATTGAACCATAAATTCATGGCTGTTTCACTTCTCTAGTTCCTTTGAGAGTTGGTATGTCAAATAGTAGAAGGGGCGTTCACTTGTGAGTGCAATAAATTCTCAAAATATGAAGTAATAATGTAGAAAACCATTTGATAGTCTCACAATGGAAAGTTGGGGCCCACAAATTAGACAGATTGTACAGTGAAGAGTCTGTCTTCATTCTTTTTTGAAGGAGGAGATTACACAGCTTTAGAATTTAATGAAGATAACATGATTAATTTTGTATGAAAATTTGGTTACGAACTGCTGCTCGGTTCACTGCAGATATTTACACTGTAATATTATGGTGCATGTACACGCACATGCAGCATTATTGAGAATACAAATTCAATAAATTGATAACTATTAAATGGAAGGATTTAAATTACCTGTGCAAATATAATTCAGTCTTGATAACTAGAACAGAGAACTGCAGAAGAAAGAGGAAGATTCAGAGTTGAATCTCTATAAGCTTCTTACTTTTCATGCTGTGCCTTCTGCCAACTTGATCCATTTCACTGCCCTGAGAAGGACATGGCAAGACTGAAAAACCTGCTGAGAACCTTTTATGTTTACATTTTTCTGTAAATTTTTCTTCATTTACATGCAATGAAAGGTGCTCAGTTAATAGGCACTCATTCAACACTGGGTTTTACAGCCAGTTTTCACTGAGCAGTCCCATGCTTTATTTTAATTCACTTAATTCGTGTCATCCTCTGAGGACATAAATATTGATTTCCTCATGGTTTTTCTCCGTGGCACTTTTCATTATGTTATTGAATGCAACAGAAAATAATCATTATCGTATTTTGTGAAATGACAGGTTAGTATTCATTCCCCATTTACAAGTATATTAAGATTTTAAAAACATCTTTGGATTCTGGATGTCCACTTTTAAATATTTCCCAATGGCTTTCTGTCTCAGATAATTCTGTTTTGCAGAGACTCAAAGCATGGCTGGCACCAAAAAGAAACTGTGTCACTCTCATGACTATAACCCTTTTTCCCTGTGAAGACATTTAGTGGCATTGGGCATAACCCTTCGCATTTTTCTTTCCCGTGTTTCTGAGACTATTCAGTCACCATCTGCCACCACTGGCAACACATAAAGAAGATTCTAGTCCCTTCCATACTTTAATGATCCCCCTCTTGTCTGTGGTGCACAGGAGTAATAATACACTGGGTTTGGGGAAAAACAAGGCTAGAAGAATTTCCTACAATGTGTGCATGTCCTGGAGAAATGATTAGAGCTAATTGTAAAATTAATTTATTCACAGAGAATAGAACTTCCAGCATGTGAGACATCAAAACAGCTTTTACTTCTTTCTATAACTTTGATTTAGAGGTTTTGAGCTAGATTCTTAAGACATGGATTTGTAATATTAATTTATAAAAATGAATACTGAGGCACAAAAAAAAAGAAATCTGCTCAGCAATTATCTGGACTTGATATGAACTGAAGGTACTGTCACTAAAATCATCAGGCCTTGGAAACCTCATTTTGTGCTCTTTAAATCATTTGAAGAAACAGAAGCTGTCAGAAGAAAATTTATATTGCAACTGCAAATCTTAAATATTTCAATAAATATAAGAAAGAGTTGAAATATATAAACATGGAACTGCCCCTGTAGGCATAAACTCTCCTGTTCATTGTTTTTCCCTTTGCAATTTGACATATGGTGCTGAATCAATAAGGCAATTGATCATTATTAGATAATCACACACCTGGGAGCCTTCAAGGCACTGGATGTAACCAGACAGTCAGAACCACAGGGGTATGATAATTTTTCAGTTATATGTAATCATATAATTTCTTTAAATGTTACTACTGCAATAAATAACTTCCAGTGAGAATAGAGCTGCCAGTTAATGTCACAATATTTCACCTACAAGACTTTCAGAGATTAATGCACTTCTACAAAAACTCTAAAAGCCATTATAATTAGAAGGTTGATTCAGTCTAACATCCATAATCTGCATCTGACAATCTCCCTACAGTCAGAGCATTTGCAGTGCCTCTTCCCAGCAGCAACAGCAGAATCAGAGCAATGGGTATCAAGTGGCCAAGACTTACATGTTTGCTTTATTGATAAGCAGGTGAGGGGAAACTGGGGGGGGGTAATTTTTACCCAATGGCCAAATTTTACTCCATTTTCCCAGTGATATTAACGGGAACTTTGCTGTCACTGAATATAAATAGAGCATATGAAGTTCTGTCATAAAAAAACCCCTTGAGTAGAAAAGAAGGAAAAAATTTGTCATGCTATTATATTTTTTAGAAATATGTATACTTTAGGGTCTGTACAGGGAAATGTCTTTTGTCCTTTATAATAAAAAGCTTCTATTACTATTAGTGAACCAATGTAGGCATGAATGCAAAGAACACAAAGAGCAAGTTGCTACACAGAGCTGCATGGAGCACAGCAGAGGCTACAGAAGGACTCTGGGAACTACTGACCTGTCAGCCTCAACTCTGTGCCTGACAAGATCATGGAACAGATCTTTCAAGAAACTATGCTAAGGCACGTGGAGAACAGGGAGGTGACACAAGACAGGCAGCACAGCTTCACCATGGGCAAGTCCTGCCTGACCAAAGAGTGGCCTTCTATGATGGAGTGGCTGCATCTGCAGACAAGGGAAGGGCTACAGATGGCATTTATATGGACTTTTGTAAAGACTTTGACACAATGCTTCACAACATCCTTCTCTAAATTGAGGAGAGATGGATTCAATGGGTCGTCAGTGGATAAGGAATTGACTGAATGGTTACATAGTGGCCAATGGCTCAAAGTCTTGATGAACATCCATGACGACTGGTATCCCTCAGGGGCCTGTATTTGGGACCATTGTTATTCAATATCTTAATTAATTATACAGATGAAGGGATGGAGTGCACCCTTAGCAAATTTGCAGATGACACCAAGCTGAGTGGTGTTGTTGGCACACCTGAGGACAGGATCCAGTCCAGAGATACCTGGACAAGCTCGAGAAGTGATCCCACAGGAATTTCATGATGTTGAACAAGACCGAGTGTAAGGTGCACCTGGATCAGGGAAATCCCTGGCATCAACACAGGCTGGGGATGAACAGATCCAGAGTAGGCCTGCCAAGAAGTACTTGGGGTGTTGGGGGATGAGAGGCTGGACACAAGGTGGCAATGTGCACTTACATGCCAGAAAGCCAATTGCATCCTGGGCTGCATCCAAAGCAGTGTGGGCAGCAGGACAGGAAGGGGATTCTGCCCCTCTGCTCTGCTCTGCTCTGCTGCTCTGCTCTGCTCTGCTCTGGTGAGACCTCTCCTGCAGGGCTGCATCCAGCTCTGGGGTCCCAGCACAGGAAGGACATCAACAAATTACACTGAGTCCAGAGAAGGGACACTAAAATGATTAGAGGCATGGAGTACCTCTCCTGTGAGGAAAAGTGGAGAGAATTGGGATTGGCCATCCTAGAATAATTGGGGCCTTCCAGTACCTGAAGGGACCCTACAAGAAAGATGGAGAGAGCCTATTTTCAAGAGTATGTAGTGATAGGATAAGGTGGAATTGTTTCAAGCTGAAATTAGGGTTATATGAGAAGCTATGAAGAAATTCTTTACTAGGAGGATGGTGACTTGTTGAAAAAATACAGTCTAAAACTACTAGTAGAAAAACTCAAATGAAGTTTACACACATTCCACAAATTCATAGAAACACCAAAATGGAAGGCATACTGTGAACTTACTTCTGGCACATGGGCTGATGTGAAAACTTGCAGCAAATCAACGTATGGAAACTTTTTCTGAAGGGCAAGCTTCAGCAGTTCACCTACAGTAGTCACCTGGGCTGCTGCCTGGTTTGGGGTGGCTAGGGCAGGACCTTGCTTCCTGGGACTTGCCCCAAATGCCCTGGAGGTGGGGGTCCTATCCAAGCAGCCTCAGGCCTGAGCCCTCATAACTCCCAACCCCAGGGAGCTGTCAGGATCCTGGCTGTGGTCATAAATAATGGGCTTGAACATGAGTTGTAAAAAATGTGTTTCCCCAATGTTTGGCTCAAAACAAGAGAAGGCACCCAGGTATTTTTCCCCATGACAGTCAGGTCTTTGTTGCAAGGCAGCAACTCACAGACATTTAGCTTTTGAAAAAGTTAACTCATTTTTATTCTGGTCAATGACCTTGCAATATTCAAGCGCTTCCTTTAGAAATTTCAGTGGTCAGCCATTTGTGGGATACAAATTACAGCACAGCAGATATATCCACATAATCTGTCTTTACCACATAAGGAAATTGGGCTGATTTCACTTTTGATCTCCTTAGGAAGACAAAGCTCTGGTCCAGCATAATAGGTCACCATGTGAATTGACATGACCAAGGCAACCACCAGGCCGCAGCTGAAATTCAAAGAGTAGATTTATTTCATTACTTCACTAACAACACTGGGCCACAGAGGGACACAGAGGGACACAGGCTCCCTTAAGCATAGTTCATCCTCGTGACTATGAGGGGTGTCCCAATACACCAAAAGGCTTCAGGCACACATGGTTTATGGGTTTATCGAAAAGTTGTGCTTTTGTGATCTCTCTCCCCCTGCAGGAGGCTCAAACAGGCAAAGGATTAACAATTTGAGGCATAAGAATGGGAGTTTTCTCACACCAGTATTCTTAGCATTCCCAGCTGCAAAATCGCTTTGAGTGAAAACTCCCTCCTTGACAAATTTGGTTTTAACTATTCCTTCCCAACAGTCCCTGATGCCCTGCTATCACCAACCAGAATGACTTGCAGTCATTTTGTGCAAGCTAATAGTTCTTCTGTATACATCTGAGAAATTCTACTACAAAATGCTACTTCAAAATGAATAGTATTTTTTACACCTCTGCAATTATCTCCATCCAAATCCAGCCACAATCTCTTACCTTCCTTTACTAAAAACGAGGTTGGTCAAAAGAGCTCTCAGTCATTTTCTGTTGTTTTAGCTGTCACTTTATCACCAGCTGCTCGGTGGGTTTTGAGTGAGTGCAGCAGGGGTTTTCTGGTGCCCTGGCTGTGGGAGAGCAAGGACATGGGAGCAGGGACAGCACAAGGTGCATACTCAGGCATGCTCACTAGAAGAGTTCTTCAGCTGGTCCCAACAATCCTCAGTTCTAAGCCACTACTAGCAGTGCCTTTCCTGAAACACAGGAAACAGGAAAATAATCAGCTCCCCCAAGGCTGTGGAGTGCAAAGACAGACAATCTTAAAGCTTTAAAAATATATTTTCTTCTTTGCCATCTCTGACTTCATTGCAATGTAAAAAGAGAAACAGTGATTTTCCAATAATAATCTGAAAACTCTGCTTTTAACCCATGCAAAATTACTGACGTGGGAAAGGCAGATGACTAGTTTAGCAGAAATACAGGAAATTAGGCTGTATTTATGTCAGGTCTTTAATGGGACTGAATACTTCCATTTCATTGATTTTTGTCCTTCATTCTGCCCAGTTGTGATTACAGCATTTCAAAAAGCCCTCAACTTCTGTGTTTCACTCAAATGATGTATGGGATTTGATTAGAATCTGCATCAAAACTGCTGCAAGAATATAACATCTATTCAATATGCTTGAAACCCAAGTGAGAGAAATAGCAAGAAACCTATTTTCAAAAGAAAGGTTTGACTTTTGCATTTTGGGGGTTCTTTGTTTAAATTGAGCATAGAGAGGCTCTGGGAGCATGCATGCACAGAAAAGAAAATTCTTATTATTTGTTCTGCTCTGCTAGCAAGAAAAATTTGTTCATCTGCACATCCATGAAGTTAGTTAATGAAAGGTTTCAGAATTAAGATATAAAGCTTAGTTTTTCAACTCTGGTTCAGGAAATCTACTTATTAAAGTCAAAAGCAGTTTTGATATAACCAAGTCAGATGATAAAGCAAGTCACTGGAGTCTATTTCCTAGGCTTTATTTGAGTACTAATAACGAGAGAGAGTAACCAAGATAGAGAGGTCTCTGTGAGGAAAGATCTGCGAGATCAGGAGAAACCCAGATAGATCTTCTAGGGCATGGAAGGTGAAAAAAGCCCACAATTATGTATGAGATTAGATCAGAGAACAGCCCTCACAGTGGACTACCCCAAATAGAAGCAGGCAAAACTCCAATATGTGAAACGGAGCACATTAATTCGTTTAATGAGTGAATAGAGCATGGATTCATTTAATGAACCTGATTCAAGGGCTACTTGACTGCAAATTGCATCTTTCTGAAAAAATAACTCAAACTAGTTGTGTCTAGCCTTCATATTTTTAAGTCTCATGAAGGCTGACTTAATACTACTTGCCCTGAAAAAAAAAAACCCAAACTGAAATTGCAAGGGTTTCATACTTATATTATTTCTTTTGTAGAAAAATATATTCAGTGGTATCAAAACACCTGGAATAGGAACTGGGAATTGAGATGTTAATAGGAAAGTGAGTATTGTTAATTTAATCTCGTCATTTTTTTATACTGCTTTTAAAGACTTAACCAAGGAAAGACTATTTTTTCTGTGTTCTAGTGTGCAAAGTTTTCTTTCAGAAGACACTATTCTCCTGCTTAGCTCTTTCTGTAACTGAAAAGAGTTGCTTGCCTCTTCTAAGTGTACATAAAAGCTTTCTTGAATTTTGTGTAACGTTTTACTTTGTTTGTGTAAAATTGTATGAAATGTGTCTCTCTTAATGCTAACAGAAACAAGAAAGAGGTGGCATGGCTTTTCAATAATTAATCTCTTATGCAGATTTTATATCTGTATAGAGAGAAAGAACAGGCACACTTGGGAAAATGTGAATTTCTGTCTCTGAGCTATCTTGTGGTAATAGCAAGGAGACATGAGGAGGTATTTGGAGCATATTCTGCCTCAGGGAGGAGCAGATTCCTGCAGAGTGCTTGAAAGAGAGTCAATATCATGTAAAAAGCAGAATTATGCTCAGGAATGAGACTGTGTAGGGTTCAAATTGATATGCACAAGAATTTTAAATGCAGAGGTCCTTTCTCAGTGTGTTAAAAACATTGTTAAAGCCTGTAACCTTACAGGTGTCTTTTGTATGCAACAAGCACCCATTACCAGGAGTTTTATCTCAGATTATCATATGTATACTCTTTATATGACTTCCTTGCTGTTTTTTCCTTTGGTCAGTGTCTTTCCTAATCCCCATCAGTCTGAGCATGATTCAGACCTTAGCTCGGTGCCTGAAGCTGGGATTGTCATATCCCCACAATTAATGTCCAGGGCTCTTTAGTCTTTATGACTCAATAGTCTGGGCTGTTCAAAGGACATAAAGATGTAATTGTACCTGAAACTGCAGATGGAGGGTTTCAGGATCCAGGGATTCTCTGTCAATCTTGTGTTTCTGCAATGAGCAGGGCACCCATACTTAGCAGTAAGATGATTAGAATTTTCTGGGGAAAAAGAAACAAAAATAGCAATGATTTAACCCAAATAGTCCTGTTTTTAAAAATTGCTTTAAACCTATTCATTTTCTAACTTACATCGAAACTTTTCACAATACCTTTATCTTAAGGTATAACTCAGTTTGGTTCAGTAACTACTTAATATTAGTGAGAAAACATGTTTTTGAGAAATGAAAGTTGCCACAGAATTATTCTAAAACTAACACAATCTAAGAAAACTCTAAAAAGTATTAAAATTTTAACTTCAAGCTGTCTTTTCATTGTGAGTTTCATCTGGGAACAGTAAAGACTAAATAATTCGAAAGAAAACCTTTCTTTGCCAAGCCTTTCTGCCTGCTCTGGAAACGGTGTCCGTGCTGCCACCTGGAGCCCACTCGTGGGTTTGGAATGAGAAAACAAGGCTTGGAAGCAAATCCAGCAGCTGCTGCCTGGTCGCAGCACAGGTAGTCCTGAGACGAGCAGCAAAAACAGCCAGAGAATTAATGCAGGGTTTTATCTCCTCTGTGTGGTGTTCCATGCAATCCACAGCAAATTCAGTGCAAACACAGAGCCAAGGAATGAGAATATATTTTTCTGGGATAGCAAATTCAGGAAAACCTATTTTCACTACTTGTCTGAGCTTGGTTTATGTCTCAAAGAGGGAATGAATGGAATTTGTGGGTTTCAAGCAAACTCAGTGAGGTAAGTGATTTCAGGTTACCTCACATAGCTGCCAGCAGCAAAGGAAACAAATTTCCAGAGATTACAGATCTCAGCCTGAATGTCACCTTGCTGTAAGTGGCTTGGTTTCATTTGACTTGAGACTTCTCAAGGCAGCCAGGAACCACTATGCAACTAGGAGGGCAAGAGATGTCTTCTTAAACCAGCAGGAAGGTAAAACTTTCAAAAACATGGACTTATCAACAGTCAGTGCACGAGTCTCATAATAAAATATTTAGGAACTGCTCTGTAACAGTATGATAATTCAATAAAACATCCAATATCTACCCCTAACAATACGTAGCAAAGGCAGAAATTAAGTATGTATGAACCAAAAGTCCAAGTTTATAATGAAATAAATTTCATCTGGGTCAATTTCTACTAGAATTCATACTAAAGAAGTGATAAATGGATGAAATGGATTTATCTATCTGGATTTATAATTATGCTGAAATAAGAATTATCCCACTGTCCCCTGCTTGTACATCTTCTAACCATTTCAAGCATGGTCCAAATATTTCAGGCTGGTCCTGCAGTAATACAAATATGAAAGGGACCTCTTGATATTCAAAATCCTAGGCACAAACCATTTTTGATTTGACATGGATTTTCAACACTGTCTGTAATTTTCATGGTTAGCTAAGCACCAAATATGTGTACTCTCAAAGACAGATGCTTTTACAAATGAATACAGATTCACAGGGAAGCCTCAAAAATATAATTATATATATATTTTTAAACGGTGATTTAATTATTATTTTTCATTAAATCAGATGATTATGATCTCAATTATTATGAAATTATTATGATTTCAAATTATTATGATCTGCTTCATCAATAGTGTGTATATGTCCTGAGTGACTTAGAGCAGAGCCATTTATATATTATTCCTATACTAACTTTGTTCATATAAAAAACAAGAACATTTTAATTATTAATAAAATACAAAATAGTGATTCTCAGATTCTAATTAAAATTATGTACGCAATACACAGGATTGTTAATGGAGAAAGCTGTTGAAAAATTGTAACATTTCTTTAAAACTCACATTGTTTGTTGAAAATGTCAATGCTTTAATGGAACTTGTCAGCATATACAAATTGACTTTTTTCAAATATTGTAAAATTAACATCTTTGTTCTGCTCTGCTCTTTTCATGAATTTTTTGAGAAGTTTCACTTAAATGCACGTCATTCAAGTCAGCTTCTGAATAACTGAAAAATTTACAGAAATGGTCCATTGCTTTTTCAAATGTTCTTTCAATCCTTTTCCAAAGGATGCTTTTTAAATAGCCTAGAGACAATCAATCTAGCTAAGAATATCACATGTAGCAAACAAAGATCACTTTCTTTTAAATGTATATACCGACAATGTATCTTAAAAAGTACTTGACCAAGACTCCTGATTTGACTTCTAGTGTCCCAAAATTTATCACACAAAGTCCAGAAGCATGACAGAGAAATTAAGATTTTACATGCAATTGAAAGGTAATTAAACCAAGCCTTTTGCAGCAAATGCAGAAAATAAGCTCTGAAGGGAAAGACTATTTGGGTAACTGAGTGGCTTTCCCTCAAACAGCAGAGCAACTGGCACTGCATATGTGTGTTTAGTCTACTGCTAAGGTACCAGATTGTAGAGAGAAAGGGGTGCTCTAATAATAAATATATCTCTAGAAGATGGAGTAATTTGACTATCATGTGGGTATTGAATGGCTTTCATACTTTGTTGCTAAATTTCATACAAAATAAGTTGTAAACATCAGCTGTAGTCTTTTAGCTATTACTTACATGAAGGCTCCAGTGTTCCTTACTACTTTGGCCTCCTTAAAAAAAAAAAACCATGCAAAAAAACCCTCCAGGATCAGGAATTGTTGAGATTGATTTGATTACCGTAAAGAAAGTGGGGCCAGGTTTACACAGAAAGTTTTAATATTGCCTTGATACATAGAAGAAAATTGTGAACAAGTTCTTGGGGTAGGATAGTGAATTTAAAAGGCATGAAAAAAAGAGGAGCAGGAAATAATCAGAATACATTGGCCAGGTCTAAAACAATTGATGTGCAAGGGAAGACTGTAAATGTCAATATTTACTAATGGATGCTTAACTCTCTTCCACTCCTGGAACTTTGCAATTTTCAGACTTAGCCTAAATAATAAACCACTGTTTCTGGAAGTCACGACTTTTCTTTCCCTTTTCAGAGTACATGACAAAAAATCTGATGTTTAAAATTGTGAGAACATGACAGCAGTCCTTGTTTTCAAAGGAAAGTCCACCTGTTTCTTTCAATTGATTTAACACCATTTCAAATACTGCTGTCCTCATATGGGCATAACTCAGCTCCAGCAATTTGGTCATTGAAATCAGGCACCAACTGTTTGGGCACTCTCACAATAGCAGAACTTAAAAAGATTGATGATAGAGAATTGTTTGTTTTTTTGGTTTTTTTTTAATAATTGAATTAAATATCCTATCTTAGTAAATTAGCACTTTACACCCCTTAAATTTACATCTCTTGATTTTGACTGCCCTTTTGATGCAGGCAGGCTACAAAGGTGGAGTGATGACAGTAACAAGCTAAGCAAAAAAAAAAATTACAGTATGTATTTAGAAAACTAAGACATTTTCTCATTTGTCACAGAATGACTGAGGTTAGGAGGAACCTTTAAAGGACATTTGCTTAACAGCACTGCTTAAGTAGGACCATCACCAGTCCATTGCTCATGAACATTTCCAGATGGAGACTGAGAGTCCACAACCTCTGGGCAACCTGTGCCAATGCTCTCTCACTGTTTCAGTAAAAAATGTTTCTCAGCGTTTAGAGGAAACCTTCTGTGTTTTAGTTTGTGCCAGCTGCCTCTTTTCCTGTCACTGGACATCACTGAAAAGAGTGTGGCTCCATCCTTTTTGCACCTTCCCTTCAGGTATTTGCACACACTGATAAGATGCCCCTGAGCCTTCTGTCCAGGCGGAGCAGTACATCACAACTCTCTCAGCTTTTCCCAATGGAAGAGATGCTCCAACCCCTTAACTATTTTTAAGGCACTTTGTTGGAACCTCTCCAGCTGATCTCTTGTATTGGGGAGACCAGAAGTGGACGCACTGATGCTATTGAAGCATGAACCAGATGTATTATCAAATAAAGATTCTCCAAAAGGAAAACGATTTCCTTTTTATAGTGGCTGAAATATTTCTAGTTTTAAAGAAAGCCTTAACCACAAATGCTGTGGTATGGTATACAGTAATTCCTAGCAGGTCCTTTGTATTCCTAGGGCACCCAAACTTCCACAGAAACTTATACTGACAGGGATTTGGTATTATCTATATTTCTGTATAATACTGTGATGCATTTCTATACTTGCAACTGAGAGAATTTGTCTGCAAGCACAGAATGACAAAATGCTATTAGAAGACAATGATATTATGCACAGCTTCCTGCTTCTAGACACAATATCTTCACCCATGATTATTTTACTTGGAAGAATTTGGGAGCTCACTGATTCAATGAAAGATTAGGAATTCCATGGACAATGTATTTGGGACGAACACAGGTCCAAAGGGCACATTGCTTTCCATTATGAGGGGTGCATGCTCTTACAAGAGAATAGCTAGACCCTTCTGTATTTTTTTCTATTTTTTTTAATATATTAGTAGCTGTCTATAGCCACAGGATAGAGCATGTCTGTTTGCTGGGGCTTTTGGTCTCTTCAAAGAGCAGTATGTTTACAGACTAGACAACAAGGCAGAGACCCATAAGTGGAGAAGTTGTCTGTGATCTCTGTGTGGAGTCTAAAGGTTCTCTGAAAAACAGAGAAATGTCTCTTTGGACAGCCCTCAGCCTATGGCACTGCACTCTATAGAAGAGCCTATCAACTCAAATAAAGAGTGACATGCACACATACAGCACAAGCCATAACCTTGAGGAAAAAAAAGAAAGAAAGAAAAAAAAGAACAGATCTGATTCTGTAGATATTTAACAATAATAAACGCAGAGTGTGTTGTCAGGGTTGACCACCCCTCATGAATCAAATACCCCTAAATCCCTGCGTGGCCAAGAGCACCAAACGATAAATCAGAAACAGAGGGCCAAGAGGACAAAAAACTATGGAAATGGCAAGGGAGAACAACTGTTTTGTTGCTAAATGCAGAAAGGCATTGAAAAATGCCAGTGCTTCTGAGCTGAGAAACTTTCCTCCTATGATGATGAGGCTGGGTTGCTCAAAACCCACCCCAACCACACAGACTGCCCCTTGCTACAGGTCCCATAGGGGAACAGACAACAAGGGCTGTATGTAGCTGCAACCACCGTCTTTCAGAGCAGGAGAATGACAGAAAACAGTGATTTCCTCTCAAGGTTATTTAAATGACAGCCTTTGAAAAGAATGAGGAATGGAAACTGCTGTTCTCAAAAATACACTTGAAATATTGGATGTATTTAGACGTGTGGTGTGTGTTTGTAGCTGCTTCTTAGTTTTGCATCAGAATATTTATATTTGGCATCATATTTGCCTTGTAATATTGTCACTTTCAGGTTAGCACCATGTATCTGAATATTTAACAAATACTAGCACATGTAAATATCTCAAAAATACCCCATAAAATTTGCTCCAAAAAAAACCCTTAGGCATGGTTTGTGTTAAAGGCTTACCCATGCCTACAGAATCTGATGGAAAAGCTTTCCTGTTGTTGTTATTTTATCCAAAATAAGTTTCAGGTAGAAGCTGTAGTTACATGAAATTATCTTACCTTCAGGGACAAGATATAATGACTGCTGCTTGAGGGAAAAGAAGGATGTCCAAGGATGTCCAGCCAGATTCCCTCCTTCACCTTTGTCCTGACCACACAGAAGACAAAGGTTAACACATTTCCAAGAGAACATTACTACAGATTTATTGTTCAGCCATTGCTGCTCAATGAAATTATGGTAGAAAACAGTCAAAAAAGAAACTATAATATAGCAAAAAATTTAAAAAGCTAGAAATTAGAAATATTCCTGAAACTTGAGGCTCTTATAAGTGCTGTTATAAATTACTCACTGCAATCGGGTAGGTCAGTCAATTTATTAATTTATTTATTAAAAGGCAGTTTATTAATTCCCTGGTAAGGGGCGGGCAAGTAGCGCTGGGGAGTCAGCGCTCGGCCAACACGCCCGTCCTACCCCTGGTCACTGCCCCTCTCATAGGCAGGCTCTGGGGGCTGTGTCGTGCCTACTGTGCTGGGAGCAAGCACAAAGCTGTTGGCTAGCAAGCAGCAGTGGCTACAAGCCCCCACCAGGTTTGGACAAGGTTTGAACATGTTGTCAGGTTACACTCCTAGCAAGCAGGTAACAGCAGTAACAAGCCTTTCCATGTTCGCACAAAGCTGCATTTTCCTCATACAAAAAAAGAGGATACAATTCATAATTATAGTGACAAAAAATAATAGATGTACATAAAGACAAAAAGCCAATAATTTACAGCAAAGTGATTTAAACAAATACAATGAAATAATTAGATTTGCCTGTGTCTCATGTCCATGCTTTACTTTGGATTCAGTATTCTTGTTTATATTGATCCCATAGTGTGTTTTCATAATGACAGGAATCACTATGTAACATCTCACAATACTCAGCAAACTTTTAAGAATAACTCAAAATTGTGTCAGCTTGTTAGTTCTGAACAGCCCCGCAGCTGAAGAAAGGAGGTTTTCTCCCTATGCAAATCTGGATGCCTCTGTCACTGAAGGTCTTGTGAATTTTTTCAGACGAGCAGGCAGCATCCTTGTCCCGGCGGGTGATGTGCCCGGGGGATTTCAGTTCTCCGTGTGGGCTGCACGGCTGGCATCAGTCGGGAGGGGGCACCTCGCCATCGCTGCTGCGGCAGCGCCGGGCACGGACCGCTCTGCTCCCGCCGCAGCGAGGGCAAAGGGAGCGCTCCGGAACGGAGGAAGGATTCTGCTGGAGGCACGGACCCGCCAGCAGCCTCACAAACATTCTGTGCAGCCTGGGAAAACTCCTGACGTGCTTGCACGTAATTTGAATGCTCAGAAACGCACCAGGTATCCATAAGAATGAAAATAAAAATAAAAATTAATGTTCTTAATGTAAACTAGAGTACAACCAGCAGTCCTCAAGGTTTTGGGTTTGGTTTTTTGGGTTTGCTTTGGGTCTTTGTTTGGCTTTCGTAGGTGTTTTTTGTTTGATTAGGGTTTTGTTTATTGCTTTGGCTTGGGTTTTTTTGCCTGTCTTTTTAGGGAAAAAAACCCCAAACAAACAACAAAAAATAGAACATCGTTTCTGACTTTTTTGATGACACCCAGATCTTTTCCATAACCACCTTGGCAATGCAAACATTCCACAATACAACAAGGCTTGCTCTCCCTCTAGCTTAGGAGAAGAAGCAGCTACCTTAAACCTTGCATTAATTGAACACAGCTACTTCAGTTAAAAAAAAAAAAAAAAACAAAAAACAAAAAAACAAAACCAAAGAAAAAAAAACATGTTTAAAAATGAAAAAATGAAAAATGAAAAAAATGTTTGAAAATGTGCATCATGTTAATGTCAACTTGTGCTTACTGTTCTTGTAAGGCTGAAAAAGGAAGATGGGATATTGAACTTTTTTAGATCCTCTGACAAGGGCAGTTGATGTTAGACAGAGGTTCATTTTATTCTGAGCTGTAAAATTTCAGAGAGTGAACAGAACAGAACAGAATTCCTTCAGGCTCCTCACCTTGGCACAAGACATATTGCAGAGGTGGTTAAACATGCCTTACAAATCAGAAGCTTATCTCAAGGTACTTCCAGGATCGAACTGGAGCACATAAAACTGTAGAAAACCTCGATATATACCACTTTCACCACAATAAATGATTCTTGTCCCTGCCTGAACTGCAAACTCAAAGACACAAGATACATTCAAATTCAGACATACTGAGGATCAAGTCCTGCTTACACTGTAACTATACATGTACATAATAAATTCATAATCAAGAGACTATAAGTTACTCAATTTCTTTTCAGAAAAAATGGGGAACAAAAATAAATTAAATGCAGAAGTTTGAATGTTATAAAAAAACTTGTCAAAATGCTGGGATTCTAATGTTTTTCCTTTCAGTTTTGCTCTCCAGCAGCAATTCCTTTGCATTGGCCACTAGCACAAACCTACTCCCTCTCACATGACCTTCGTGGTGTAAATACTAGAATCCACAAACAGCTACAGGGACAGATTCTAATTCTGCCTGGATTGTTGGTAAACTTTGTTAGGAGAAGTTAGGATAAAAAACATAAAAGCAGCAGTAAAGGGACCATACTGAGGTTCATTTAGAAATTGTTCATGTGTAGTCTACAAGAGACCTGATCTATGTTAGCTCACTGAATACCTCATCATTCCCATTCTGCCAGAGAGAAGTGATCCCTATCCACCTTCCTGCTTTTGCCTTGGGAGGGCTCTCTTGGTCACCTATTTTCCTGACTCAAGTCCCAGTTTGTGCAAATACTGCTCTATGCCTTTGCTCCTCAAAGTTCTGTCACTTCTGGTTCTGTACCTCCTGTCCTTCTGGAGCCAGATTTCCTAGAGTGTCCCATGCTCCAAAGAGCTCTGTGTGTTGAAATGAGGAATTCTGAGGTTTTTCTGAGACCCAGGTGGAATCTAGCTGGCGGCTGAGCTGATCATGCCTTGGTCCTGCACCAGGCACAACACTTTTTGACAGCACTTATCTTTGGATTTGTTTCTCCAAAAAGAGAAGGGGATAAAGGACTATTGGACATTTAAGCAGGCTCTGATTTTATTTTGAATAAGCTTGAATTTACATAACCCCATAAACTCCCTGAAGAACAACTGATATGAACCAGTGGATGTAGAAGACCACTTGGTGGTGACTGTTGAAAGCCTAATGCCACCAATGCTGTATGATCATTGAGGGCTACTTTTAATTATTGAGATTTTTAAAATAAGAATATCAAAGAATCTCTTCTGCAGTAAAACCACTTTAAATAATCTGTTACTGAGCAAACAAATAACTGAATGAATGCATCTAAATTATATTCAAGGGAAAAGCAGAGACAGAATATGCCCATTTTCCACTTCAACATGTTTTAATTTTAGTGACTTAAAAACATCTTGACAAATGTAGCCAAAGTTTCATCAAAAGTCAACTTTTATGTTTTATTAGCTTGACCAAAATAACCTTAAATATGCCCTTAAACTGAGGAGTGGTTAGCTTATGGTAATAATTACAAAAATGACTCAATTTGGCACTTTTTAATGGAGTTGTCACAATGCACGTGCTACTTCTATAGCATCTGAATTACAACAAATCTTCCTGAGTTATTATTTCATTAACTTTTTGAAGTTTTGGCAATGATTTCAGTGAAACGGCACTTAATTATGCTGTTAATCTTTGATTACAAATGTATGGTGTTTGCCACTAAATTACAACAATATTTAAAAATTAACTAAAACCAGTTCCAACCCGGAGAGAGATTCAATTTGAAAGAGGCCTCCCAGAATGACTGCTATGATCCTGATTGCACAGTAGTGCATCTGGACACCTAAAGGTCTGGTAGGTGATCTACACTTATGGTCTAGTGTTCCTTATGTTACCAAGGAGAAAGAAAAGCACATCCAAGGGCAATTAATCTTCCTTGTCTTCAGGTAGCATTAATCAGTCAGGAAAAGCATCTGCCTCTCTCTCACTCTTTCATTTACTCATGATGGAAGTTTACACTTTGGATTACTAAAGCTGAGAGGATTCACAGCCATCTATCAACAGCTATTGTAATCCCTACTGTCAGCTAGAACAGACTGGTTCATTTCCTTTGACACAGTGCAGAACCTGGTGTTACCTTTCCACAGCATGTTATTGTTGCACACACTTCACATAAAAATGCCAAGTTCCTATTTAGATTTGTATTCCTCACTTAACATCTTTCATCCTACAGTAACATTGTGGAAGTAAATACTATACTGGTATGGAATTTACTCTTGCGATGCAGTCTTGAGTCTTGCTCAATCAGTATCTGTTGAAAATTTACTCCAGGGATATGAGAACTTAAATCTTAGTTACTCAATCAGTATCTATTAAAAATTCACTATTAGTTGTATAGTATCTGATTTAGAAACATTAAACTGAAGAAAGTGATTGTCCTACTTTGTTCTGATTAGCATGAAATAGAATAAATTGCTCTTTTCTGACAGTGAAACACATGTAATACAAGCCACCTATAGTAAAAATATCACTTTAATCTGTATTTTTCTGCTAATTTGGTAGTACTGCTCCTAGACTGCATGTTCCAGAGGCTTGCAAAGCATCAAGCAATTTTGTTAGAGGCTGATCAAGTGAATAGCACTGACACCAAAACTAGTGGCACCCTCAAAAGGCCAAGTCTTCTGCTTTGCCTGATTTTTGCTAATCCAGCAGCAGAGGACCTGAGGGGTCACCCCAGCTGGAGGTTTTGTCCTGTTACCCAGAGCTGCTTTGAGGCTGCAGTATTTTCTTCACACATGAGGAGACTCTGAGGGGATGCTATGCTATAGCCAGTCCCAAATTCAGAGAGGCTGACAAGCTGCCATGGGCAGTGCCCCACTTTATCCCTGAGATCACATTCCTCACTAGTTCTTCTTCACTTGAATGTAATCTCTAAGCCTGTTAGGACTCTGGGACAGTAGGTAAATTTTATAGTAGGAGGCCAAGCATACAAATAGAACAGAATGAATAAGTAAAGGCTCATCTCATCTATATATTCTCCCAAGATCTGTAGGACATGGAGCAAGATTGTGTACAATATACATCCTAGATCCCTTTGTTAGAGCCAGGCTTACCCCAAGACTTCAGATCTTTTATCCCTGTAATAGACCAGTGCTGTCATTTGTTGCATTCATTTATTTACTTTATTATCAATAATGTAATTGTCGGTTTATGTAATATTAACCTTTATATGAAAGAAAAATAATAAAAATACCTTTGCATATTGTGTTATGTCTGGTGAAAAACATTTGGATGGACATTTGAAGACATTAATTACCTTACTATTTATTTTATTTAAGTCCTTTTTTCTGCTCGACTTTATTTCTGCTAGTGGACACTGACACTCTTCTCATTCATGTCCACTGAGACTTTTGTAAGGAACATTTTTCTAGACTTTATCTCATAGTGTGGAGTGAAGCAATTTACATTAGTGGCTATTCAAAATGCATGAATTGAACTCAGCCATTATTTTGGTTAAAAATATTTCAACATTAGGTTTAAAACTTCACTTGACTGAAATAGGTCATCAGAAAACAAATTTTCTGAGAGCGATTGATTATCTAAGCATTTCTCCTGCTAGCTTTAAGCCCGTATTAATCACTTGGTGTGGGTACTACTGAATCATGTTCTCAAGTATATTACTGGGTCAGGGCCTTTTGGTAAAGTCATCTTACCAGATTTCCCAATTCAACTTGCCTTTCTGTAGTGATCGTGAACACCCATTTCTGCAGTCTGTGTGAGTGAATAGACTGAAGTGGCTGAATGAAGTGAGATGTCTGACAGATCCCTGTTGCACACTGACAAAAAGCTAAACATTTCAGCACACATGACAGCTGCTGAAGAGATAGACTTGATTCAGTGACATACTGAGAATTGCGTGTTGGAGCATTGTCATTGGTTGCTAGAAGCAAAGTTCATTTCCACAGCAATCTACTGGAAATTTTTGTGCTTCAGGCATGGGATAGAGTAACAAGGGGCCTCAGAAAAGGGCAAACATTGTTCCTGAAAAATCCTTGCAACAAAGAAGAGCAGTATTTTTTTGGCATTTTTAACTACTAAGTGTATTCATGCAATCAGCATGTCTAAATCAGAATGAATTATAGAATCATAATGGTTTGCGTTAGACCTTAAAGATCTAGTTCCAAACCCTTCACCATGGGCAGGGACACCTTTCCCTAGACCAAGCTGACCAAAGCCCCTTCCAACCAGGCCTTGAACTCTAGTTCACTCTGGTTATGTCAATCACAACACCCAGTTTGGTGTCATAGGGAAACTTGTTAAAGATTCACCCAATCCCACTGTTCATGCCATTGAAAAAGATGTTAAACAGTGCTGGTTGCAATATCAAAACCCTAAGTAGGTCCAACTTCTTGATCTGATATAATTTCCCCTACAAATTTAAAGCACAGTTGAAGAATGGGAAAAATTTTCTAAAGCCATTTTTCTTCAGTCATATCCAAATCAGCCTTATTTTAATGCTATTTTTCCTCAGGAGTGTTATCTCTTTTTATTTGTCCAACAGTTCAATAAAAACAGTTTAATTTCTGAGTCTGGAGATAATTCACACAATATTAAAGTAACTTATATTATTAATGATTTCTAATAGATTATTTATCTTCTTACCTACGTTATGGTATTACGCTCCTGAAGAAGAATGAATGGTAGGGGACCTAAACAAATGGAATAAGGAATAATAGGGTGATATCTGAGGCTTTTCCCTGTTCTCTAAATATTTAGGCCCTACTCAAAGCTGAAGAAAATAATGGAAAGGTTTTGGGGAAATTTTAATCATCTTCACATAACCAAATACTCTGTTACCATTTGTTCAATCATTGAGGAATACAGTGTGTGGTATGAAATTTAAGGATCCTTTTTCATCATTTTTAGGAGACATGTTGCTTACAAGTTTTCCATAACTTTTTCTCATTACTTTTCCAGTACTATGTGAATTTTCCAAAATCATGGCAATTTATGCACACACACACACAGAGTTTCTTTCAATGGAATATGTATTCCTTTTTTGGCACAGAGTTAATAATCTCCCAAATACTTCTTCAAACAAATGATGGCTAAGGCACCTAGTCTCAAGTAGAGCAGTGTTGTCCAAATGTCTTGTGCTATTCCCTTCTCCTTCACAGAATATGAAACTTTTGACCTTTTCTTTCCCAGCTGACCTTTGAATGTTAGTGCTAGAGGGACAGAGTTTTTGTCTTTGAACTGACAGGTGAGTGGTGTTCTTTGCTGATCTTAGAAGGATCATCATTCCCTGTCTGTGCCACATCACCACTCAGCTGCAGGATAACCCAGAAAGTGGAGCCTGCCTTGCTGACTCAAGTACATCATCTCCATTGAATAAAAATCATGGAAGAAATTTGTCACTGCCATCCCAGATTCAGTGATATGAAGCAGAAAGCAGGTGATGGGCCCTGTAACTACTCTCTGTATATCAGCCTCGTTGAGTCACGTGCAGAGCTCACAGCTTCCATGAGAAAAAAGGAAGCTGTCTGAGCTGAGAAAAAAGTCTCATGCCTATGCTGGGTTTGGCTGCCCCACGTGGCAGAGTGGGACTCCAGCTGCAATCTGCTCTTTTTGCTTTTTTTGTGTTTGTTTTTTTTTTCTTGTTTGGTTGTTTTTTTTGGTTTTTT